>JAPXFY010000018.1:67761570-67771570 GCA_030674185.1 Monoplex corrugatus
CTCTCTCTACCTCCCTCTCTGTCTCTTTCTCTCTCTGTGTCTCTGTCTGTATGTCTATCTCTCTCTCTACCTCCCTCTCTGTCTCTTTCTCTCTCTGTGTGTCTCTGTCTGTATGTCTATCTCTCTCTCTACCTCCCTCTCTGTCTCTTTCTCTCTCTGTGTGTCTCTGTCTGTATGTCTATCTCTCTCTCTACCTCCCTCTCTGTCTCTTTCTCTCTCTGTGTCTCTGTCTGTATGTCTATCTCTCTCTCTACCTCCCTCTCTGTCTCTTTCTCTCTGTGTGTCTCTGTCTGTATGTCTATCTCTCTCTCTACCTCCCTCCATCCCTCTCAGTCTCTGTCTCTCTGTCTGTATATATATCTCTCTCTCTACCTCCCTCTCTGTCTCTTTCTCTCTGTGTGGCTCTGTCTGTATGTCTATCTCTCTCTCTACCTCCCTCCATCCCTCTCTGTCTCTGTCTCTTTCTGTATGTCTGTCTCTCTCCCTCCCTCCCTCTCAATCTCTGTCTCTCTCTGTGTCTCTGTCTGTATGTCTATCTCTCTCTCTACCTCCCTCCATCCCTCTCTGTCTCTGTCTCTTTCTGTATGTCTGTCTGTCTGTCTCCCTCCCTCCCTCTCAATCTCTGTCTCTCTCTGTGTCTCTGTCTGTATGTCTATCTCTCTCTCTACCTCCCTCCCTCCCTCTCAGTCTCTGTCTCTCTCTGTGTTTCTGTTTGTATGTCTATCTCTCTCTCTACCTCCCTCCCTCCCTCTCAATCTCTGTCTCTCTCTGTGTCTCTGTCTGTATGTCTATCTCTCTCTCTACCTCCCTCTCTGTCTCTTTCTCTCTCTGTGTTTCTGTTTGTATGTCTATCTCTCTCTCTCTGTCTCTGTCTCTCTCTCTCTCTCTCTCTCTCTCTCTCTCGTACGTTCACTCTTGTCACGAACATTTCAACCTGCTCTCTCTCCCCGATCCTCAATAACCCATAACCCACTCACTTGGCACTGCAGCATTGGGAGTCGAGATGACCA
The DNA here is from genome assembly GCA_030674185.1 of Monoplex corrugatus. Classification (NCBI taxonomy): domain Eukaryota; kingdom Metazoa; phylum Mollusca; class Gastropoda; order Littorinimorpha; family Ranellidae; genus Monoplex; species Monoplex corrugatus. The sequence continues at coordinate 67,762,581 of JAPXFY010000018.1, forward strand.
CAACAGCCATACGTACACCAGTGACTGCTATTCTTGCCCGTGTCGACGCAGAACTTACCTCCATAGATACCTGCACAACACAGGTGAAGCGTGATTAGCAATAAAACATGTTGTGGCATAAGGGTGTTTTTAAAAAAAAAGTTTTTCTTTCACATATCATCATCATCATCAGGTGCCCTGCCGCATGGCGTTGGCGACCATGGACTTCCAACCATCTCTATCTCTCGCTGCCCCTAGCATTTCCCCCACCCTCCTCATCCCCAGCCACTCTGCAAGTCCTTCCAGCATTCTCTCCATGGGTCTACCTGGTGCTCTCTTTCCCTCCAGCTTTCCCGTTGTGACCAGGTGCTCCAAATCCCCCTTCCTCATAAAATGGCCTATAAATGTTGCCTGTCTTTTCCTAATCTTCCTTATGAGTGATCTACTTGTGTCTGCCTCCATCAAGACTGTCTCGTTTGTTTTCTTTGCTGTCCATGGAACCCTCAACATTCTTCTGAGAAACCACATCTCAGCTGCCTCGATCCTGCTCTGGCTTTGCTTGCTGACTGTCCACGTCTCGCATCCGTACAACAGTATTGGTTGTACATAACATTCAAGGACTCTCTTTCTGATGTTAATTAATAGGCATTTGTTTTGGTAAGAATGCTTGTCATCTTCTTGAATGCTGGTTTGGCTTGGCCGATTCTGCCAGCTATTTCCGATGTACATCTGCCGTCTGATGAAATGACCGTTCCCAGGTATTTGAACTTATTAACCTGTGTCAAGGTTGTGCCATTTGCTGTTATTTTGCATGAGGGGGTTCTTTCACACACACACACACACACACACACACACACACCACACACACACACACACACACACACACACACACACACACACACACACACACACATACACACACATCACACACACACACACACACACACACACACACACCACACACACACACAACACACACACACACACACACACACACATACACACACACACACACACACACACACACACACACACACACACACACACACACACTATATATATATATATATATATATATATATATATATATATATAAAATCACTTTATGTGTTACGAATAATCAGGGATGTTATGTGATCTGTTGCGGAAATACTTAGGAAGTTATATGATCTGTTACGAATAATCAGGGAAGTTATATGATCTGTTACGAATAATCAGGGAAGTTATATGATCTGTTATGAATGATAAGGAAAGTTCTTGGATCTGTTATGAACAATCAGGGAAGTTATACGATCTGTTATGAAATTCCAAGAAATAATATGATCTATTACGTTATATTAGGGAAGTTATATGATCCGTTACGTAATATCATGGAAGTTATATGATCGGTTTCGTAATATCAGGGAAGTTATAGGATCTGTTACGTATCATCAGGGAAGTTATAGGATCTGTTACGTAATATCAGGGAAGTTATATGATCTGTTACGTAATACCAGGGAAGTTATGTGATCTGTTACGTAATACCAGGGATGTTAAACGATCTTTTACGTAATATCAGAGATGTTATGTGATCTGTTAGGAAGGATCCGGAAGTTATATGAGCTGTTATGAAATACAAGGAGAGTGATATGATCTGTTATGAAATTCCAGAATGTTATATGATGTTATGTTTTTATTAGGGAAGTTATATGATCTGTTACGCAGTATCAGGGAAGTTATATGATCTGTTATGTAATATGATGGAAGTTATGTGATCCGTTACGAAATACCAGGTGAGTTATATGATCTGGTACAAAATGTCAGGCACGATATACGATCTCTTAAGTAATATCAAGGATGTTAAATGGTCTGTTACGAATAACCAGGGATGTTATATGATGTGTTACGAAAAATAAGGAAAGTTACGAAATACCAGGCAAGTTATATGATCTGTTACGCAATATCAGGGCAGTTATATGATGATACATAATAACAGGAAAATTATATGGTCTGTTACGTAATATCAGGAAAGTTATATGATGATCTGTTACGAAATATCAGGCAAGTTATATGATCTGTATCGAAATGATGTTACATAACAACAGGAAAATTATATGGTCTGTTACGTAATATCAGGAAAGTTATATGATGATGTATTACGACATATCAGGCAAGTTATATGATCTGTATCGAAATGATGTTACATAACAACAGGAAAATTATATGGTCTGTTACGTAATATCAGGAAAGTTATATGATGATCTGTTACTAAATATCAGGCAAGTTATATGATCTGTATCGAATTGATATCAGGCGAATAATCAGGTAAGTTACTGAAATATTACGAAATATCAGAGAAGGTATATGATTTTTTTTTGGTTTTTGTCCTAAATTTAGATTTTTGTTGGTGCACGCAGGACGAAAGCCAGTTGGCTGAAAGTTTACGCCTGTCTTGCCTTTGTCAATTAAATACGCGTTTTCATTCTGTTTTCATGTTTTTCTACACATGAATGTCAATTTTCGTGCACCGATCTATCATTGAAACAAATCTGGGCTATCCTGCGGTAAAAAAAAAATGTATCTCTTCATCAGTAAAACTAACACCCAACGAACCCCCCCCCCCCCCCCCTCCTTAAAATCACACCAAGGACGCCCTCAACTTGGCTAGAATTACCACTTCAACCAGCGTCAGTTTACTGGAATCGATTGATCCGCTCGTGCGCTGGTGAGGTGAGGTTTTCAGGCTCCGCCCACAATTACGCGCTCTATTTTCTCTTAACCCTTTGACTCCCACACTCTATCTATCGGCATCCTGCATTGTCAACCATGCTAGCAAAGCAAAAATTTAACCCTTTGATTCCATCCATCCTATCCTGCAGGAAGCTGGTGGATAGGGTTAGGGAATCAAAGGGTTCAGTTTTTGCAGTTGGTGGATAGTGTGCGTGAGTCAAAGGGTTAAATTAAACGCACCATTGTTCAACTCCATCGCCTGACACTTTAACAGCGTCTGCCGGTCTATTATTCAGAGAAACGTCTCCACCAGGAACTCCAACCAGCACAAACTGCAGCCGACTCATGGACAAATGCCAATACTGTTAACAACTTGACGAGTACCATTCTGTTTCCCTTTCATTGGGGAAAAAAAAAAAAAAAAAAAAAAAGAGAGAGAGAGAGAGAGAGAGAGACAGAGACAGAGAGGCAGAGAGAGGACAGAGAGAGACAGAGACAGAGAGAGACAGAGACAGAGAGAGAGAGAGAGAGAGAGAGAGAGAGAGAGAGAGAGAGAGAGAGAGAGAGAGAGAGAGAGAGAGAGAGTGAAGTTAAGAATTTGCCCAGGAGGAATTCATCGTACTCGGACAATTCCATATGCGCTACTCCCCAACCTGCTTAGTAGTAAATGGTGTAAAAACATAGTGGATTTAGGGACCATTCATAGTACACCCGGACGAACGGCCACGGACGGACGGACAGACGGACGGCTGGTCGGCCGTGGCCGTGAAAACGTTCGTACTGCAAGGACGACGGAGTAGGGCGGCCACGTTTTTTCTTCCTTTGACACGAGCCGCCAAAGTAGGCTACGTATGTATGCATGTATGGTAGTTATACGATCTGTTGCGTAATATCAGGGCAGTTATAGAGATAGAGCTTGATCTGTTATGAAATTCCAGAATGTAGAGAAGATAGAGATGGTTGGAAGTCCATGGTCGCCAACGCCATGCGGCAGGACACCTGATGATGATGATGATGATGGTAGTGGAAGAAGATTAGAAACATTGTACGTTCATTCCGTCGATTTTCTGTACATCGAATGTGATCCAACCTCTCTGGCGATGTTGTCAAGTATGTCTCTATTGTGATTTTCATCACCCTTCTCGTAAATGCCAAAGGCCTTGATCTTACAGCAGCAATAAGCTTCTCGTCGTTCATGTTTTTTCTTGCAAGAAAGATAATTCGGTATGAAATCAAGACAAGAAAGAGTCCAGTCCCTTTAATCCGGGCGGACGGTAAAAACCCCTGCAAGCACGACCGGAGAATTTCCGTATATGTACGGGCGGGCCCGGCCGGGGCTTACTATAAACACTCTTTCCGTCGTCAGTGGGAATAAACAGGGCTTTGCTGTCCACGATCCGGGCACATCCGGGCTTACAATGAACACACCCTTAAAACTAGGTAACTGTCATGCACGCAGGGTGGTGCGTGCACATGTTTTTTTTGTGCCGTGTATGGAGTGATATATACATGAGTTTTTATGTTGCGTGCGGAAGGAAATTTTGTGTGCATGTAGTTTTGAAAACAAGTTCACCCAAGTTGGGAACTTGGGATGGACTAGTTTTGTTAGTCAGTTTCCAGAAAAAAAACACCTTCAGAAAAGAACAAGAAGAAAGCGAAAAAGAAGAAGAGAGATGGAGCAGAAGAAGCAGAAAGAAAAGAAGTAGAAAAGAAGAAGACGGACAAGAAGGAGAGAAAGGAGAAGAAAAAGAACAAGAAGAAAGCGAAAAATAAATAGTAAGAAAAAGAAGGCGAAACAAAAAAAAAAAAAAGAGAAGAAAGAAAGAAGTGGAAAAAGGAGAAGAAGGAGAAGAGGAAGGAGAAGAAAAGGTGAAAAAGGAGAAGAAGAAAGAAGAAGAGGAGAAAGAAAATGAATTAGAAGGAGAACATGTGTATACAAAAGCATGACAGTAACAGCTCGCCTAAAAGCTGGATTTTTCCTTGTTCTACTAAAAGTATGCTTCAATTTTACTTTTTTTAAAGATAACGTGCATCCGAGATGTGGTTTCTCAGAAGAATGTTGAGAATTCCATGGACAGCAAAAAAAACAAACGAGACAGTCTTGATGGAGGCAGACACAAGTAGATCACTCATAAGGAAGATTAGGAAAAGACAAGCAACATTTATAGGCCATTTTATGAGGAAGGGGGATTTGGAGCACCTGGTCACAACGGGAAAGCTGGAGGGAAAGACAGCACAGGTAGACCCAGGGAGAGAATGCTGGACGGACTTGCAGAGTGGCTGGGGATGAGGAGGGTGGGGGAGATGCTAGGGGCAACCAGAGATAGAGATGGATTGGAAGTCCATGGTCGCCAACGCCATGCGGCAGGGCACCTGATGATGATGATGATGATGAAGATGATGATGATGATGATGAAAGATAACGTCGCCGCGCTCGGGATGAAAATACATGCACTGACAACCCTGATGCCAGAAGATCCAGCATAATCATGGCATACGCCTCGAGTCTGCGCATCAGTTTTGTGCGTTGTTGGCAAAAAATCTTCAGGTCCTACCGAACGTACGAGTTTTGTATCGTAGCTTTCATCAATCTGTGACTGGAACAATGTAGTAGCATTGTGGTGAAATGTATATCTCAGAATGTTAAAAGAATGAAAAACAGATGAAAACACAATTAACCCTTTTGTATAAACTGTGTGTGTGTGTGTGTATGTTGTGTGTGTGTGTGTGTGTGTGTGTGTGTGTGTGTGTGTGTGTGTGTGTGTGTGTGTGTGTGTGTGTGAGAGTGAATGAGTGTGTGTGTGTGTGTGTTTTCAGAGAGAGAGAGAAAGAGAGAGAGAGAGACAGAGAGAGACAGAGAGAGAGAGAGGGAGAGAGAGAGAGAGGAGAGAAGAAAGAGAGACCGACAGAGAGAGACAGACAGAGACAGAGACAGACAGACAGAGACAGGAACAGAAACAGAGACAGAGAGACAGAGACAGAGACAGAACAGAGACAGAGACAGAGACAGAAACAGAGACAGAAACAGAAACAGAGACAGAAACAGAAACAGAGACAGAGACAGAAACAGAAACAGAGACAGAGACAGAGACAGAAACAGAAACAGAACAGGAACAGAAACAGCAACAGAGCAGAGACAGAGACAGAAACAGAGACAGAGACACAGCACGAGACACAGAGACACAGAGAGACAGAGACAGAGACAGAGTACACAGACACAGACACAGACACAGACATGACACAGAAAGACACAGAAACAGAACAGAGACAGAACAGAAACAGAAACAGAAACAGGAACGAAACAGCAACAGAGACAGAGACAGAGACAGAACAGAGACAGATGACACAAGAGACACGAGACACAGAGACACAGAGACCAGAGAGACAGAGACAGAGACAGAGACACAGACACAGAACAGACACAGACACAGAAAGAACAGAAACAGAGACAGAGACAGAGACAGAGACAAAGACACAACAGAAGACACAGACACAGCACGACACAGACACGACACAGACACAGACACGAAGACACAAAGGCAGAGAGATATGACACAAAAGCGCTGCACACGATGTTCGTTATACCCAAGGAAATAAGAAAAACCAGCCTACAATGCATGCTCTTCGTCGCCCGCCACGGACACATAGGGACATCATCATTATTGGTCAGATTGCTGAATATTTAAACATGATAAGGATAAACAATGAAAGGTTAATTATATAGCGCTACATCGCAGAAAGCAAGCTACGAGGGATTTGCATTTTACAGACACAAATGTATACGTAAAGATGTAAGTCAACGATAAATCAACGATAAAAGCATGATACAAGTATGACGTAGGATGGGAAAAAGAAAACACAGTGTGATATACGTATGACATGAAAAAATGAAAATTGTAAATGATAACAAAATAAAAATAATGATAATAATAATAATGAAATAATGATAATAATGATAACAACAACAACAATAATAATAAATAATAATAATAATAATAATAATAATAATAATAATAATAATAATAATAATAATGAATATCTGTGGCGCTTAATATGATCTTGAAAAGCACCTATACTACTACTACTACTACTACTACTACTGAACATCTAAGGTGCTTAATATAATCTTTAAAAAGCCCAGAGCGCTTTCGAATTACGAAAATACACGTAAAGACCTCCCCCCCCCCCCCCAAAAAAAAAAAAAAAAAAAAAATGCACAAGCCAGACGGCACTGACACCACACGTTTACCGACTTATGCAATAATTAATTATGTATTACCTGAAAAAAAAGACACCACACACACACACACACACACACACACGCACACACACACAACACACACACACACCACACACGCACACACACATACACACACACACACACACACACTCTACTCTCTCTCTCTTTCTCTCTCTGACACACACACAACACACACGGACGGAGGACGGATAGACAGACAGACAGCCAGCAGCCAGCCAGCCAGCCAGCCAGCCAGTCAGACGCACAGACAACAGACAGACAGACAGACAGACAGACAGGCACTCAGTTTAAACTTCAGACTTCAAAACACTTAATTACTCAAAAGTAGCATTAACTCCCATTGGACTTGCCTTAGAGTTAGTCCTTGTTACTCTACACATATAACTATACCCATAAGCATACAATGAAAGCAGATGTATCATAACAGTTTCAGTTTCAGTTTCTCAAGACAACGTCTCCGCGCTCGGAACGAATTACGTATGCACTAACGTCACAGGTGCAATGTATATGGGGGATCATGGCACATACCTTAAGCCCACACATAAACCCATGAGCTGGCCAGGTCTGAGGTCCTTACCTAGCTTACGTTTTACCTAGTCTATATATGATACTGGTATTCTATCAGCCTATCACTGGAACAATCCTGATTACATGTAAATGACATGTGTATCTGTGCATCTCATCTTCAGAAAAAGGACAACCATAAAGTAATAAATAACTTAGTTCTAATCTCAAACATAGCTATCATCATCATCTCATCAGGTGCCCTCCCTCATGGCGTTGGCGACCATGGACTTCCAACCATCTCTATCTCTCGTTGCCCCCTACCATCTCCCCCACCCTCCTCATCCCCAGCCACTCTGCAAGTCCGTCCAACATTCTCTCCATGGATCTACCCGGTGCTCTCTTTCCCTCCAGCTTTCTCGTTGTGACCAGGTGCTCCAAATCCCCCATTCTCATAAAATGGCCTATAAATGTTGCCTGTCTTTTCCTAATCTTCCTTATGAGTGATGTACTTGTGTCTGCCTCCATCAAGACTGTCTCGTTTGTTTTCTTTGCTGTCCATGGAACTCTCAACATTCTTCTGAGAAACCACATCTCGGCTGCCTCAATCTTGCTCTGGCTTTGCTTGCTGACTGTCCACGCCTCGCATCCGTACAACAGTATTGGTTGTATATAACATTCAAGGACTCTCTTTATGGTGTTAATTGATAGGCATTTGTTGGTAAGAATGCTTTATCTTCTTGAATGCTGTTTTAACATACGCATAGGAAAGATGAACATACGCATAAAGTAAATAAAACGAATACTTAAAGGTCTAAATCTCAACACAATTAGCTATTCTGTATAAATCACCTCACATAACAGATCATCACCACCCCTCCCAATAGATGTGTCATATAGCAACGTCAGAGCAGTTCTAAAAATAATCATTATGAAATGTTGACTTCCATACGTCAGCTCGTCAGGCACTTTGCAAAAGCGTGAGAGACAAGGACAAACACATGTAAGGAAATCCATGTCAACCCCTACAACAATAACAACAACAACATAGTAATAGTAATAGTAATAATAGTAATAATAATGATAATGATAATGATAATAATAATAATAATAATAATGACAATGATAAAAAAATAATAATAACAATAATAATAGTAATAATAATAATAATAGTAACAACACAACAATAACAATAATGACAACAACAATCAATAATAATAATAATAATAATAATAATAGTAATAATTGAAGCGATAATGATACGACCGTTTTATGTCTGATCGCTTTTGTTAACTATCAAATACAGTGGTGCCCCCCAAGTCGAATCTAATGGTTCCTTGGGCCATTCGACTTGAGAATATTCTATTTGGGAGGCAATTTTTCTCATTAAAATTTAAGTAAAAAGCATAATTCTTTCCAGCCCCCAAATCCCCATATCTATTTTACATTTTTACGGGTTTCTGTTGTGCCCGGTGCCAGATAACTGCAATATAAGTACAATGGCAAGCAGAAATAGACTTAAATAGACTTAATTTAA
>JAPXFY010000018.1:67781570-67784070 GCA_030674185.1 Monoplex corrugatus
TCTTTCCCTCTCTTCTTTTGTCTTATCTCTCTCTCTTCTTTCTTTCTCTCTTCTCTCTCTTTTGTCTTATCTCTTCTCTCCCTCTCTCTTTTGTCTTATCTCTCTCTCTCCTCTCTTTTGTCTTATCTCTCTCTCGTCTCTCTTCTTCTTTTGTCTTATCTCTCTCTCTCCCTCTCTTTTTGTCTTATCTCCTCTTCTTCTCTTTCTGTTATCTCTCTCTCTCCTCCTCTCTTCTTTGTCTTATCTCTCTCTCTCTCCTCTTCTTTTTTGTCTTTATCCTCTCTCTTCTCTCCCTCTTCTTTTGTCTTATCTCTCTCTCTCCCTCTCTTCTTCTTTGTCTTTATCTCTCTCTCTCCTCTTTCTTGTCTATCCTCCTCTCTTTCTTTTGTCTTATCTCTCTCTCTCCTCTCTTCTTTTGTCTTATCTCTCCTCTCTTCTTTTGTCTTATCTCTCTTCTCTCCTCCCCTCTTCTTTTGTCTTTACTCTCTCTCCTCTCCCTCTCTTCTTTTGTTCTTATCTCTCCTCTCCCTCCTTTTTTGTCTCTTCTTCTCCTCTCTTCTTTTGTCTTATCTCTCTCCTCTCTTTTTGTCTTATCTCTCTCTCTCCTCTCTCTTCTTTTGTCTTATCTCTCTCTCCCTCTCTTCTTTTGTCTTATCTCTCTCTCCTCTCTTCTTTTGTCTTATCTCTCTCTCTCTCTCTCTTTCTATCTTCTTCTTCTTTTTTTTATCTCTCTCCTCTCTCTTCTTTGTCTTTTCTCTCTCTCCCTCTCTTCTTTGTCTTATTCTCTCCTCTCCTCTCTCTTTTGTCTTATCTCTCTCTCCCTCTCTTCTTTTGTCTTATCTCTCTCTCTCCTCTCTTCTTTTGTCTTATCTCTCTCTCTCTCTCTCTTCTTTTGTCTTATCTCTCTCTCTCCTCTCTTCTTTTGTCTTATCTCTCTCTCCCTCTCTTCTTTTGTCTTATCTCTCTCTCTCTCCTCTCTTCTTTTGTCTTATCTCTCTCTCCTCTCTCTGTCTCCTCTCCTCTTCTTTTGTCTTATCTCTCTCTCTCGTCTCTCTCTCTCTCTCTTTTGTCTTATCTCTCTCTCTCTCTCTCCTTTTCTTTTTCTTTCTCTCTCTCCCTCTTTTGTCTTATCTCTCCTCTCCTTCTTTTGTCTTATCTCTCTCTCCCCTTTCTTTTGTCTTATCTCTCTCTCTCTCTCTCTTTTTCTTTCTTCTCTCTCCTCTCTTTCTTATCTCTTCTCCCTCCTCTTTTGTCTTATCTCTCTCTCCTCTCTTTTGTCTTACTCTCTCCTCCTTCTTCTTTTTCTTATTCTCTCTCCCTCTTTCTTTTGTCTTATCTCTCTCTCTCTTCTTTTGTCTTATCTCTCTCCTCTCTTCTTTTGTCTTATCTTCTCTCCTCTCTTTTGTCTTATCTCTCTCTCTCTTCTTTTGTTTATTCTTTCTCTCTCTCTTCTTTGTCTTATCTCTCTCTCTCTTCTTCTTTTGTCTTATCTCTCTCTCTCCCCTCTTTTGTCTTATCTCTCTCCTCTCTTTTGTCTTCTCCTCCCTTTCTTTGTCTTATCTCTCTCTCTCTTTTTTTGTCTTATCTCTCTTCTCTCTCTTTGTCTTATCTCTTCTCCTCTTCTTTTGTCTTATCTCTCTCTCCCCTCTTTCTTTTGTCTTATCTCTCTCTCTCTTCTTTTGTCTTATCTCTCTCTCTCTCCCTCTCTCTTTTGTCTTATTCTTCTCTCCTCCTCTTTTGTCTTACTCCTCCCTCTTCTTTTGTCTTATCTCCTCTCCTCTTCTTTGTTTATCTCTCTCTCGTTCCCCTCTCTCTTTTTTGTCTTCTCTCTTCTCCTCTCTTCTTTGTCTTATCTCTCTCCTCCTCTCTCTTGTCTTATCTCTCTCTCCTCTTTTGTCTTTCTCTCTCTCCCTCTCTCTTTTGTCTTATCTCTCCCTCTCTTTTGTTTACTCTCTCTCTCTTCTTCTTTGTCTTATCTCCTCTCTCTCTTCTTTGTCTTTCTCTCTCTCCTCTCTTCTCTTTTTCTCTTTTCTTCTCTCTCCCTCTCTCTTTTGTTTATCTCTCTCTCTCTCCTCTCTTCTTTTGTCTTATCTCTCTCTCTCTCCCTCTCTTTTTGTTATCTCTCTCTCCCCCTCTCTCTTTGTCTTATCTCTCTCTCCCTCTCTTTTTGTCTTATCTCTCTCTCCCTCTCTTCTTTTGTTTATCTCTCTCTCCTCTCTCTTTTGTTTATTCTCTCCCCTTTTTCTCTTCTTTTTTGTCTTATCTCTCCTCTCTTCTTCTCTCTCTCTTTTTTGTTATCTCTCTCCCTCTCTTTTGTCTTATCTCTCTCTCCTCTTCTTCTGTCTTGTATCTCTCTCCCCTCTCTTCTTTTGTCTTGTATCTCTCTCCCCTCTCTTCTTTTGTCTTGTATCTCTCTCCCCTCTCTTCTTCTGTCTTGTATATCTCTCCCCTCTCTTCTTCTGTCTTGTATATCTCTCCCCTCTCTTCTTTTGTCTTGTAT
>JAPXFY010000018.1:67801570-67806570 GCA_030674185.1 Monoplex corrugatus
TTACAAGCTCATGATCGCTTCCAATGTCGGCTCCTGGAAAGCTCCTGGTCTTTGCGATGTTAACACTTGACTGGAAGCGTCTTTGAACCATGATGTAGTCGATCTGACTGTGGTATTTTTCTCCTGGGCTGTGCCATGTCCAGCGTCTAGATGGTTTGTGTGGACCGAACGTGTTCACCACCCTCAGGTCGTTGTAACTGGCGAATTCTAGGAGCCTTAAACCTCTTTCGTTGGTCTCAGGGTTGCAGTATTGGCCACATATCCCTTTCCAGTTATTGTGTTCATCCTCTCCAATCTTCGCATTCCAGTCGCCCTGCACTATAATGATGTCTTTCTTTGGCGTCTGATCTACGATTTCCTGCAGTTGATCATAGAAATCTTCGACAGCCTCGTCATCATAGTCAGTTGTTGGGCATAAGCTTGGATGACGGTGATGTTAAAAGGTGAAGCCTTAAGCCGAATAGTAATGAGTCTGCTAGAGACTGGTCGGCATCCCATGATGGCATTCACAGTGTCTTTGTGAATGAGGAATCCAACTCCATGTTCATGTTTGTCTTCACTGCCACTGAAGTAGAGTTTGTGGCCTTCTGGGGTAGACGTTTCTCCGAGGTTTTTCCATCGTACCTCACAGAGCCCAAGGACGCTCCATCGGTATCTCTTCATTTCATACGTTAGTTCTGCAACTTTTCCTGCTGCTCTCAGCGATCTCACATTCCAGGTGCCGATAGTAACATTTTTTCTTGTACGTAGGGATTTTGGTCCATCAGTCACATACTTTTCACCTCCGCCCTGATGGCCAGCGACGGAAGGCGCGGTCCTTGTTCCGGGCGACGACCGGGCCGGTATGGATTGAGTTGCGGTTGTAATCTTCATTTAGTGTGTCTTGGGCAATGTCGCATGGCGGAGCCCATCCCTCTCCATGCCAGACCACAGCCGACGTCCTCCATCTAGGTGGTTCGCCTTGGTCTTGAACACATAGCCGTTGAGTTCCTTGCGGAACTTCGTCCGCCTTGGCCGGTAACCTGCATCGTGGAGGTTATTCGCCCAGTGATGCAGTGTTAACATCACCCCCTCACATGGTTTGGCACGCCTGCTGAGGCGAGGTCCCGGGGTGTGGCGCTTGGAGCCAGCACGTGAGAGATTTAGAGGATGGACGAGGACCAGTGATGCCCGTCCACCCTACCAGGTAGAGTGCAGCAGCCAGACATCAAAGGTACTACCTCTATCCAGAGCCCCCTACACCCCGGTCGTATGTATACACACATACAACATCAAATACACACGTACACCCCTCCCCCACCCCAAAACCAACCAATCAACCAACCAACTAACCAGCCAACCAATCAACCAGCCAACTTACCAGCCAACCAACCAGCCAACCAACCAGCCAACCAACCAGCCAACTAACCACCCTAGTATGCAAGCAAGCAAGCCAGCAACCAATCAACCTATCAGCCAACCAAGCAACCTACCAAGCAAGCAAGCAACCTACCAAGCAAGCAAGCAATCAACCAACAAACCAATCAATCAACCAATCAACCAACCAACCAACCAACCAACCAACCAACCACCAACCAACCAACCAAAACAAAACAGACTATGACTGCCTTTATGGCAGGGTGACAACAACAACAACAACAACAACAACAACAACAACAACAACGACAACAACGACAACAACGACAACAACAACAACAACGACGACAACAACAACGACAACAACAACAACAATGACAACAACGACAACAACAACAACAACAACAACGACAACGACAACAATAACGACAACAACAACAACAACGACAACGACAACGACAACGACAACGACAACGACAAGAACAACAAGAACAACAAGAACAACAAGAACAACCACAAGAACAAGAACAAGAACAAGAACAAGAACAAGAACAAGAACAACAACAAGAACAACAACAACAACAACAACAACAACAACAACAACAACAAAACCGACCAGACACGTTAAAAACCCACTCGTCTATTCGAATATCCGTGAAAAGTTACAGCGAATGAAAGATTAAAAAAACAAAACAAAAAAAAACAAAAAACCCCAACAATAAATGTTCCCATTTTGAATCAAAAGGACAACCAGCTTTTTACCTATATAGAAAGCAGAAACTACAGACATGTAAAGAGAAAAACAAGAACATTTTTGACTCTTTGTTTTTAATCTGGTGATCGTGTTTCTTTGTTGCTTTTTAATGTACGTACGTATGACAAAGGTCATTTGACCGAAAATTTTTAGTGCAATCTAGATTCGCCAATTAAATACGCGTTCTTACCTGATACCTGTGTATTCTTGGTTTTAATCTTTTTTTTTTCATAGTACGTTTCTTCAGTCTAAGTGGTATAAGACGAAGCATAGGAGAAAGGGAGTGGGGGTGGGGGTGGGATGTGATTATAGGAGGTGGGAAAGAGAGAAAGAATAAGAGACAGAAAATGGAGAAAGAAAGACGTAGAAAAGAGATATGTTTTCGTACACAGGGAATTCAAAATTAACATAACTATGAAGGAAAAAATATGCTCTCTATAATTTTCCATTGTTTTTATTCTTTCTCCCCATTTATAGCCGTGTGTGTGTGTGTGTGTGTGTGTGTGTGTGTGTGTGTGTGTGTGTGTGTGTGTGTGTGTGTGTGTGTTGTGCGTGGGTGCGTGTGTGTGCGTGCGTGCGTGCGTGTGTGTGCATACGTGCGTGTGTGTGTGTTTCAGCGCTTAGATTTGATTTTATCAAGATTTTGCGCTATATAAATATTGTAATTATTATTATTATATTATTATAAAACTTAACACTGAGGAAAACAAAAAGACCCCAAACAAACAAAACTGTATAAACATTTAATCTTTGAAAGCTGTTTATGTCCAGATCTTAGTTTCAATTAGATCACACATGAAACAACAATTTTTTGAAAATCTGAATCAAAATGAGTATCAGGTTTTTAAAAAGGCAACAGTTTTTCAAATTTTGAATCAAAATGACTATCTGTATTTCTCACGCGGGTGAGAAATCGTGTCGTATGGATGTCACGGAAAGGGGGAGGTTACCCAAACAATCACCACATTGAAAACAAAACGTCAAAACATGTTCTTATTCTCTTTGCATGTTTCTAGTTGTATATGTGTATGTGTGTATGTGTGTATGTATGTATGTGTGTACATGTATGTATGTATGGATGTAAGGATGTATGTATGTATGGATGTATGTATGTATGTATGTGTATGTATGTATGTATGTATGCATGGATGGATGGATGGATGGATGTGTGTGTGTATGGATGTATGTATGTATGTATATATGCATGGATGGATGGATGGATGGATGTGTGTATGTATGGATGTATGCACGTATGTATGTATGGATGTATATATGTATGTATGTATGTATATGTGTATGTATGTATGTATGTATGGATGTATGCATGTATGTATGTATGGATGTATATATGTATGTATGTATGTATATGTGTATGTATGTATGTATGTATGGATGGATGTATGTATGTATGGATGGATGGATAGATGAATCGATGTATGCATGTATGTATGTATATATGTATATATGTATGTATGTATGGATGTATGTATGTATGGATGGATGGATGGATGTATGTATGTATGGATGGATGGATAGATGAATCGATGTATGCATGTATGTATGTATATATGTATATATGTATGTATGTATGGATGCATGTATGTATGGATGTATGGATGGATGTATGTTATGGATGTAATGGATGTATGTATGGATGTAATGTATGGATGTATGTATGTATGGATGTATGTATGTATGGATGTATGTTATGTATGTATGATATGTATGATGAGATGTATGATGTATGTATGGATGTATGTATGGATGTATGTAATGTATGTGATGTATGTATGTATGGATGTATGATATAGTATGGATGTAATGTATGTATGTATGTAATGTATGTATGGATGTATTGTATGTATGTATGGATGTATGTATGTATGTGATGTATGTGTATGGAGATGATGATGTATGGATGTATGTATGTATGTATGTATGGATGATGTATGGATGTATGTATGTATGATGATATGTATGTATGTATGTATGTATGTATGATGTATGTATGTATGGATGGATGGATGATGTATGGATGTATGTATGTATGTATGTATGGATGCATGTATGTATGTTTATGGATGGATGGATGGATGTAATGTATGTATGTATGGATGGATGGATGGATGTATGATGTATGGATGGATGATGTATGTATGTATATGTATGTATGTATGTATGGTGATGTATGTATGATATGTATGTATGGAATGTATGAGATGTATGTGTGTATGGAATGTATGTATGTATGTATGATATGTATGTATGTATGGATGGATGTATGTATGTATGTATGGATGGATAGATGTAATGTATGTATGCAATGGATGTATGTATGTATGTATGTATGGAATGAAATGGATGGATGAGATGGATGTATGTATGTATGATGGATGATGATGTATGATGATGGATGGATGATGTATGGATGTATGTATGTATGCATGTATGTATGTATATATGTATGTATGTGATGGATGTATGTATGTATGCATGTATGTATGGATGATGATCGATGTATGTAGTATGTATGATGGATGGATGTATGTATGTGATATGTATGTATGTATGGTATGATATATATATATTATATATATATATGTGTGTGTGTGCATGTATGGTGTCTGCTGTCATGTCTGCATGTATGTATGATGTATGTCATGTATGTATGTATGTATGTCATGTATGTATCTATGTATGCATGTATGTATGTCATGTATGTATGTATGTATGTATGTCATGTATGTATGTATGTATGTCATGTATGTATCTATGTATTATGTATGTCATGTATATATGTATGTATGTATGTCATGTATGTATCTATGTATGTATGTATGTATGTATGTCATGTATATATGTATGTATGTATGGATGGATGGATGTATGT
>JAPXFY010000018.1:67811570-67814070 GCA_030674185.1 Monoplex corrugatus
ACATATATACATGTACAACACTTGAGGCGTAAGTACAGGGTATCACTGTGGTTGGGATGCGGGCTGCAAAACCTGAGCTACCTCCGGTGAAACTGAAGAAGCCCTGACTTACGTAGAGAATGTTAATGAATGCAAGAAAGGGCCCACCCAGCCCAGCCCAGCCCAGCCCAACCGTCGGTATTTGAAATACCCATCTCAAGCTGGGCCTCTCTGCACAGTGCACGGGACCCTCGTCAGTGCTGTGTCTATCTGTCTCTCAGTCTGTGTGAACATGGCTTTTACCTCGCGTTGCGTTTGAGTTCAAGTCGGTCATAGAGTGTCGAGTTTAGTTTGGGCGGTATGTTTGAGTGTAGAGTTTAGAACTTAGCGCTAAGTTGTGGGTTACTTGAAAGTAACCTTCCGGTTAGCAGAGAAGGGGAGGGTAAAAATCCTCCTGTTCTGTTTGAGTGATACAGAGTTATCTTGAGTTTTGTTAAATTTCGCGGAAGTCGGTTGCGTTTTGAGTTGTTTGTGTGTGTCGTCCGTGAACATTTTTTTAAACTTTTTTTTTTTTTTTTTTTTTTTGAAACTAGGAGTTGGTCTTCGGACTTTTCTTTCTTCAGTGATTGGTTTTCATTGTGGACAAACTGTGCTTGGACTTGAAGAACTTTGACTAGAACTTGATCGCCAGTCCAATGTTTTAACCCCCCTTTCCCCCCACAGTTCCCTGTTAATCGTTCAAAATGCTTCTCCTTCCCATTCTCTTTCACCTGGCGGTGGCCGGTAAGGAAGACGAGGTGGTATCCCATTATTTTAGATTTTCTTTATAGATTTAGTTAGTATAATGTTAAGTATAAGCTTTCATTCTCATCTCATTCATCGATGTTAGAATCGTTTGACTGCTAAGATTTTTATGATAGTTATAAGAGTCGAAATGGCTCGTTCTATTAGAATTTTTAGCTTATTTTAGTACAAAATGGGCATCTGTTGTTGTTAGTCCTGTGGCTGCTGTCTGTAAAATGTCCTGTTTGTAAAACGTCCAGTCTGTAAAATGTGCAGTCTGTAAAACGTCCAGTCTGTAAAATGTCTGTCTGTAATGCTGATTGATTTCAAACCTGAAAACCATCTTGACAAAACCAAAAAAACTTTAACAAAACAAAATAAGACCAAAAAAAAGAAAAAAAAAGAAAAAGAAACACATTATTGGCATTTGCATCCCAGCCTCTGAGAATCAACCATACCGTTCTTCATCATCAAAGTAAAAACGCGCGTTTCGTGATTTGATTTAACGTCACTGGCACGTACCTCCGGTTTCGGACGGGGAGTTTTCTTTCGAAACGGGGCTACCTCATCTTTCAGTTCACTCATTCCTTAAGTCTTGGGAATATTCCATCCCTCGACGATCCCAGAGGCATCGGTTAGCCTATCAGCTGTTTGCTTCGTTATGGAATTTCTATGGGCATATATGATTAATAATAAAGATAGCCAAGTCGGATGCCATCCTTGCCTTTTCTGGTCAAAAGCCGTCGCCAGATTTGGGCTGTGATTTTGAATGTATAGCCCCTGAGGACTTTACGTTTTTTTTTGCCCATAGACTTGTGTGTGATCTTTACTATCCGTGGACGAATTCGGTTCGGGACAGGGACGGGGACTGGAGGTAGCCCCCCCCCCCCCCCCAGATGCTGCACGGGTATCACTCACAACTTCGCTGTCTTCGAGGTCTGAGCGCACTCACGCTCGGTTCCTCATCCACTCTCTAATTTCTTTACCCCCTCCTCTCTCTTTCCCTCTCTCTCTCCGATTCTTTTTTTTTTTTTTTTTTTTTTTTTTCAGATCTTACGCCCGTCTTCCCTACCCAGTTGTTCTTTTTACCCCCCCCCTCTCTCTCTCTCTTTTCGTCTCCCCATCTCAATCCTTCTCTCTCTCTCTCTCTCTCTCTCTCCTTTTTCTGTCGCTGTCTCCCTTCTCTTTGTCTCTTACTCTTGTTACGCAGTTTCGGATTAGTAAGTAAGAAAGTTGCATTAATTAATTTATTTATTTATTTATTTATTTATTTATTTATTTATTCATTTACGCTTTTATTTATGCTTTTATTTATTTATTTATTTATTTGTATATGCGAAAATTTATCCATTTATCTATTTACTTATCTACGAATTATTTATTTATTTCTCTTCATTTACTTATCTATATGTTTATTCATCTATCTATTCATTTGCCTGTTTACTTATTTATTTATTTATTTATTTATTTATCATATTTTCAAAATGGGCTTTTTTCGTATTTTTACATTTGTATTTATTTATTTATTTATTTCATCCGTCCATTCATTCACCTATTTTTTTCAATATCTGTGCCCGTTTATTTACTTATTTATTTCACTTTTTCATAGTGGGCTTTTTCGTATTTTCAATGACTAAATTTATTTAATTATTTATTTATTTGTTATTTATTTATTTATTTATTTATTTATTTATTTATTTATTTATTTATTTATTTATTTCCATTTTACAATTAAATG
>JAPXFY010000018.1:67819070-67821570 GCA_030674185.1 Monoplex corrugatus
CAATTTGGCCATTTTAAAGTCAATTCAGGATACACCCCCCCACCCCCCCCCCCCCCAAAAAAAGGCAACAGGCTGCATAGATGACTTATAGTTATGTGGCTGGCATAAGTAATTATAATAATAATGATAATAATGATAATAATAATAATAATAATAATAATAATAATAATAATAATAATAATAATAATAATTTTACTTAAATAGTGCATACGGTTCACTTGTAGAAATAAGTTTGTCAGACATTTTTATACGCTTGAGCATAAACGTGACGCGTAGCGAGCTGTAAACAAAGATCTCAGGATTTGCTTAATTAAAAAAAAACAAACACCCAAAACAACACACACACACACACACACACACACACACACACACACACACACACACACACACACACACATACACACACACGCACACACAACAACAACAACAACAACAACAGTGACAAAAACAACAACACACACATACACCCAACAAAACGAACAAACAACCCCGAAACAACTAACCAACCAACCGATATACATACATACATACACACATACACACACACACACACACAGAGACACACACACACACACACACACACACAAGACACACACACACACACACACACACACACACACACACACACACACACACACACACACACACATATATATATATGTATATATAAAGAACATCGCAACTCAAAGGACGCATTAGTTCAAATTATGATACAAGTCTGATAATAGACAGGAGGTTACAACAAAATAATATACAGGAAGGAGTGAAGAGCAGGGCTCAAATCTGGGTAACATCAGTCAGCACACACAATCATAAGTCCGGCAAAATGGTCAGAGAAGTCCATAAATTATTATCGAGAATTTCTGCCCGCTAAAACCTGAATCATCATTACGTTCAGGTCGCATTTATTATTCATTCATTCATTCATTCATTCATTCATTCATTCATTCATTCATTCATTCATTCATTCATTCATTTATGTATTTATGTATTTATTTATTTGTTTATTTATCTATTCAATCATTTGTTTCTTTTGATTTCTTTCTTCGTTTGTTGTTTATCAATTTTCTCATTGAAGTTCCGGTGACTCTTCTGTCGCTATTTATTTATTTATTTATTTAATCATTTGTTTCTTTGAGTTCTTTCTTTGTTTATTGTTTATCAATTTTCTCATTGAAGTTCGGGGAATCTACTGTCGCTGTTTTTTTTTTCTGGCCTTTTTTCCGTGTAAGCATTTTGAAAACATTTTCTACAGAATTTTGCCGAGTGCAATGTATCAGTTTATCCTCGTGGGTCCTTTGACGTGCAAATATGTGCACGCTATACACATAATCCAACACTAGGTCTCAGATAAAGGCAGACTTTAGACGGTTCTTTACCACTGAACCATCAACCTACTTATTAATCTTAAGGAGAGGGTAACCTCCGAGTTTCAGGTCAAAGGGGCATAACCGTCTTTAAAGCTCACAATGATCTGAAAACCTTACCTGGTTGTGTAGAAAAATTGGGGGTTTATTAAAATGATGCGCTCGTTTCTTTGTTTATTCGTTTCTCTATCGATCATTCGACTATTTTTCTATTTATTATCGTTCATTCATTTATTTACTCGTTCATTTATTTCTTTATTGTTAATTCATTTTTTGTTTCTTGTTTACACATTTTTAATATTTTTGCTTTTCATTTGCTAACTTTTCTTGAAGGAATTGGAAGCGTGTCTTCTTGTACTTGTTCTTGTTCTTCTTGTTGTTGTTCTTCTTCAGGCAGATCGTTCCTTGAAAAGAAAAGGGAAATTTTTTAGCCATCCCCCCCCCTCCATAATTGTAGACAGTGGTTGCGTGATTGCAGTTTACAGTCTAATCAAAATGAATCGCCGTACTCGAACACTTCCATATGTGCTCCAACATAGTGTGAACATTATTATTATCTCAGTGTACCCACACCAAAACTACATATGAAAGAATGTTGATGAACTGGAAAGGGGACGACAGTGTGTCTGTCTGACTCTTGTCATCTGACCTTAAACATACTGCAGAGCAAACCCCCCCCCCCCAAAAAAAAACAACAAACAAAAAAAAAACAACAACCAAAAAACAAAAACAAAAACAAAAACAAAAAACAAACAAACAAACAAGCAAACAAACAAAAAAAACACCAAATAATTCATGGCTACTACAAAACAACTTTTGTATTTGTAGCTTCATCAATATATGCTTCCTTGGCTCCATCTTTTAAATTCAAATTTTGTTTGTTTGTTTGTATGTTTATTTACATATCATTCATTCATTCATTCATATCATTCATTCATTCGTTCATTCATATCGTTTTATTCATTCATTCATTCATTCGTTTGTTCATTCATTCATTCATTCTGTTTTTCATTCATTCATTCATTCATTCATTCAATCGTTCATTTATTTATTTGTTTACTTATTGTATTCATTTGTTTATTTATTCATTCATTCATTGATGTAATCATTTATTCCTTAATTGCAAACTTTAT
>JAPXFY010000018.1:67831570-67841570 GCA_030674185.1 Monoplex corrugatus
TACAGTGTTAAACAGGTGGGAAAGGAGATGTCCATTGTGGATACCAGCTTATGTGTGGATAGAGTCCATTGGATACATGCGACGGTGTTTTGTACAAAGACATGCATTCTCGTTTCTATCTTCGTTTTTTTTCTCACCTGTAATTTTTGTTTAATCATTGTGGCCCATAGTGCTCCATACCACAATCATTCTGTCAAAAGCCTTTTTCAAATCAACGAAGACGGTATATATGCCTTTCGTGTTAGAGTATTTTCACACACAGCGTAGGATTGAATGTGTTCTGTGTTGCTCCGTCCCTTTCGAAGTAGTATCTGTGCAGGTATGATTCATACGTCATGTATTTAAGCCCTTACCTGAGCATCAGTGTGATTGTATAACTGATAAAGTTATATTTTGCAATTTCATGCAGCTGAGTGTCATTTTTTTTCGGTGAGGTTATACTAAAGAATTCATACAACTGAGCTAAATTAATGTTGGTGAGGAATAAAGTCCAGGGTGCCGGCCACTATTCCACCTGGCAGATCTTGCTGGAGATGATGGTGAGAAAGCCGATCGCTGCTTTCTTTCCATATCTTATTTCTTATCAAAGCCTAAAATATATCTGATGATCGCTAAACAATGATCATTTTTGCTTTTGTTTGATTTGTTTTGCCGTTAGTTTATGTTTCGTGTCAGTTTTGTTTTCTTTGGTTTGGTTTGTTTTAATTCATTACCATTATGTAATGTCATGACTCTGGTACTAATGGGACTCATGCGATGCAGCAACAGCCAGAATCTCTCTCCCTCTCTCTCTCTGTGCTATTCTGTGTTGCAGCAAGCAGGTCAAGTATACTGACGATAGTCTGTTCTTTGACGTTTGCTGCCTAGTCCTTTCTCCATCGATCTCATCATCTGTCTTACACTAAACAATCTTCTCCGCTCGAACTGGTCAGCTTACAGACCCGGCCACATCATTCAAACGGCTCTTCTTGGAATAACAAATGATCAGTTAACAGTTCTTGATAATGAAAAGTCTGTGTTCTCAAGCTTCTGATCTATCAACTGCATTCAACATGTTAGAGCGCGAAATTTCTTATTTCTCTATTGGAAAACGTTTTTGTTTTCTCCAAGCAGACCCTCTTGAGTCAAGTTATGCACTTCAGATAGAACTCAAAATTCATTATGAAGAGCCAAAATGTTATTCTTCCTTTCGTTTAGAGTTCTTCAGGGTTGAGTCTAGGGAGCCATTTTCTTTTTATTACGCATTCTATCTTTCTTGCAACCCTTGGATCAATATTCAATTGAACACATCGCTTTTGCAGATGACAATCGGTTGTGCAATGTCTATGAGCAAAATGAAATCCAACCAGCAGTGAATGTCAGGAAAAACTGCATTACTGCTTTGAAAATGTGTCTAAAATCACTATTGTGAACAGACATTAAATAAAAGATTCATTCATTCATTCTGCTTTGAAAGTTTGGATGACACAAAACAAAATTCAGCTGAATGACCCAAAGACAGAATCCATCCTCATTACATCTGTCTACATCGGCTTTCTGTCTCAGCTCCAGTTAACCATAAAACATCTTACATCTATTTTTGTTCAAAATTTGAAGACGGCTCATGTTTTCTCAATTATCTTCTAAAATTTTACGTATCAGTTCAAACTATGCTCTTTTATCATCAGATGCTAATATTAAAACGTTTGGTAAACGCACCTTTTCCTTTGCAGTATCGTTTATGTTGGATTGGATTATTTGGTGTTTTTTTTGTCGGTCATTCTACACCTTTAACTTCCTTCCATCTTGCCGTCAAAGCTTATCTCCTCCAGCAGTTTTTGTGAAGTCTAACACAGAACCGTTTTTCCTTATTTTTGAGATCGTCCTGGTGTGTGTGTGCGTGAAGGTTTGGGGTGTGAGAGTGAATAACTGTGGCTGTATTGTACTAAATTATTTGATATCATTATCATTTTATTTGGTATTGTTATCAGTTTTTATAATTATTGCTCCCGTTGATCTTATTGTACTATTATCACTTGAATGCCTGCTTGACTCAGTAAGCGAGGATTCTAATGTGTGTGTACATGTTGTGTGTGTGTGTGTGTGTGTGTGTGTGTGTGTGTGTGTGTGTGTGTGTGTGTGTGTGTGTGTGTGTGTGTGTATGTGTGTGTGTGTGTGTGTTGTGTGTGTGTGTGTGTGTGTGTGTGTGTGTGTGTGTGTGTGTGTGTGTGTGTGTGTGTGTGTGTGTGTGTGTGAACGTGTGTGTGTGTGGTACGCGCGCGCATACGCGTGCGAGTAATAGAATATTGTAAACAATCATTCAGTTACGTTATCAAGGCTGGTATCGTTAATATTATGGTTATTATTTTTTTTGTTATTGTCATGCTGATGATGATTATTATTGCCGTACTAAAGATCCCTTAATCATTATTATCATTGTTGTTGTTTTAACTACAATATGAGTCATTCAAATCAATTTCCTTGATCACGTGCGATTGTGTCAGTTTCTATTAATAAAATTTAAGTGAAGGTCGTCCCTTGACCTTGAGGCTGAAGGGGAAAGAGGTGGTAGAGACGTAACGTTTTTGTTGAAGCCGACATTATGAGGGT
Source organism: Monoplex corrugatus (assembly GCA_030674185.1). Classification (NCBI taxonomy): domain Eukaryota; kingdom Metazoa; phylum Mollusca; class Gastropoda; order Littorinimorpha; family Ranellidae; genus Monoplex; species Monoplex corrugatus. Next base: position 67,834,160 of record JAPXFY010000018.1, read on the forward strand.
AAAGTCTATCTTCTATCCCTCGTTGCTTGACCTTCACCGACACCGAACAGGGTCAGGTACCCATTCACAGCTGGGTAGGCTGAGGGCTGCACACACAAAGTTTTTTTTTTCCGGTACCAGACGAACCTTGGCAGTTAAAATGGAAGTGCGTTTGTGTAGTATGTGTCATGTCATATAACACGACACACACGTCATATAATGTTTATTATGTGTATGTATGTATGTTTATGTATGTTGTATGTATGTATAATGTATATATGTATGTATGTATTGTATGAGTATGTATGTATGTATGATGTACTTGTATTATGTATGTATGTATGTATGTATGTATGTATTGTATGTATGTATGTATGTATGTATTGATTATGTATGTGTATGTATGTATGTATGTATGTATGTTTTGTATGTATGTATGTATGTTGTGTGTTGTATGTATGTATGTATGTATGTATTATGTATGTATGTATGTGTTGATGTATGTTTGTATGTATGTATGTATTATGTATGTATGTATTATGTATGTTTGTATGTATAGTATGTATGTTTGTATGTTTGTATGTATGTATGTATTGTATGTAGTTTGTTATGTATGTATGTAGTTTTATGTATGTATGTATGTATGTATGTATGTTAATGTATGTTTGTATGTATGTATGTATGTATGTATGTTTGTATGTATGTATGTGATTTGTATGTGTTGTATTGTATGTATGTATGTATGTTTGTATTGTTTATGTATGTATTGTATGTATTTGTATGTATGTTTGTATGTATGTATGTATTAGTATGTATGTATTGTATGTTGTATGTATGTTGTATGTATGTATGTATGTATGTATGTATGTATGTATGTTTATGTATGTTTGTATGTATGTATGTATGTTTGTATGTATGTATGTATGTATGATGTATGTTTGTATGTATGTATGTAAGTAAGTATGTACATATGTATGTATGATGTATGTACATATGTATGTATGTATGTATGTGGTATGTATGTATCTATCTATCTATCTGTCTATCTATCTATCTATCTGTCTATCTCTCTCTCTCTCTCTATTATTTATCTCTCTCTCTCTCTATCTATTTATCTATCTATTATCTATCGGTCTGTCTGTCTATCTCTCTCTCTCTCTCTCTCTATCTATCTATCTATCTATCTATCTATCTATCTATCTATCTATCTATCTATCTATCTATCTATCTATTTATGTGTGCACGCACGTGTGTGTGTGTGTGTTTGTGTGTGTGTATATGTTTGTGTGTCTGCGTGTGTTTATATTCTCATGTAATAGTTTTCTCTTTTTTTTTTGTCCACGTATTTTTCTTATTTTCGCTATTTTAAATAATCAATCAATCGTTGGAAATCATGATTAATTTCAGAAATGTAAAACATAAATACCTCTGTTTACACACTGCCGTCATCACTCTTTATTATAGTGTTGGGCATTACTAATTTTATACGAAATATACCTTTGGTTTGACCCCGCGAACACAGATTCAGGCGCATTGGTGGCTGACGACGCCTCTGCCGGATACGACATTTTTTTGCAGGATGATTGCAGGTAGGTAAAGGTCAATTAGGTAAGTCCTTCCACAACGACTGCAGGTGAACATCAATTAGATAAGTCCTTTCATGATGATTGCAGGTGAAAATCAGTGAGGTAAGGCCTTCCACAACGACTGCAGGTGAACATCAATGAGGTAAGTCCTTCCTCAACGACTGCAGGTGAACATCAGTGAGGTAAGTCCTTCCACAAGGACTGCAGGTGAACATCAATGAGGTAAGTCCTTCCACAACGACTGCAGGTGAAGATCAATTAGGTAAGTCCTTCCACAACGACTGCAAGTGAAGATCAATTAGGTAAGTCCTTCCACAACTTCCACAACAATTGCAGGTGAAGATCAATTAGTTAAGTCCTTCCACAAAGATTGCAGGTGAATATCAATTAGGTAAGTCCTTCCACAACGACTGCTGGTAAAAATCAGTGAGGTAAGTCCTTCCACAACGACTGCAGGTGAAAATCAATTAGGTAAATCCTTCCACGACGACTGCATGTGAAAATCAATTAGGTAAGTCCTTCCACAACGACTGCTGGTGAACATCAGTGAGGTAAGTCCTTCCACAACGACTGCAGGTGAAGATCAATGAGGTAAGTCCTTCCACAACGACTGCAGGTGAAGATCAATTAGGTAAGTCCTTCCACAACGACTGCAGGTGAAAACCAATTAGGTAAGTCTTTCCACAACGACTGCAGGTGAAGATCAATGAGGTAAGTCCTTCCACAACGACTGCAGGTGAAAACCAGTGAGGTAAGACCTTCCACAACGACTGCAGATAAACATCAGTTAGATAAGTCCTTCCACAATAACTGCAAATGAAGACAAATTAGGCAAGTCCTTCCACAACGACTGCAAGTGAAGATCAATAAGGCAAGTATTTCGAGAACGACTGCAGATGAAGACTTATTAGGAAGTGCTTCCACAACGACTGCGGGTGAAAATCATTTAAGTAAGTCCTTTAGAACGATTGCAGATGAAGACTTATTAGGAAGTCCTTCCACAACGATCGCAGATGAAGACCAATTAGATAAGTCCTTCCACAACGATTGCAGGTGAAGACTAATTGATTTTTGGTTTCTATTTGCTCTGTTTGTCTCTGTGTCTGTGTCTGTCTCTGTGTCTGTGTCTGTATCTGTGTCTGTCTCTGTGTCTGTCTGTGTCTGTCTCTGTGTCTGTCTCTGTGTCTGTCTGTGTCTGTCTCTGTGTCTGTGTCTGTCTCTGTGTCTGTCTCTGTGTCTGTCTGTGTCTGTCTCTGTGTCTGTGTCTGTATCTGTGTCTGCATCTGTCTGTGTTTATATTTGTGTCAACAAACAAAGCCAGAACAAGATTGAGGCAGCCGAGATGTGGTTTCTAAGAAGAATGTTGAGACTTCCATGGACAGCAAAGAAAACAAACGAGACAATCTTGATGGAGGCAGACACACAAGTAGATCACTCATAAGGAAGATCAGGAAAAGACAGGCAACATTTATAGGCCATTTTATGAGGAAGGGGATTTGGAGCACCTGGTCTCAAGGGAAAGCTGGAGGGAAGGAGAGCCAGGGAGAAAATGCTGGGCGGACTTGCAGAGTGGCTGGGGACGAGGAGGGTGGGGGAGATGCTAGGGCAACGAGAGATAAAGGCAGATGAAAGTCCATGATCGCCAACGCCATGCGGCAGGGCACCTGATGATGATGATGATGATGATTTGCTCTATCCCTGGCAGTTAAGTTTAATAATTATATCTGCAAGGCGCCAAATGTTGATTCAAGAATCAAACCAAGGTGCGCACTCTCATCATTCGCCAACGTTATCATCAACAACGACCAAACCACCACGCAGACTGAGAGGGGAATAGATAGGAGAAGAGTAGGGCGTGTGACCCGTGACCCAAGGCGTCATCCTCCCTCTGTCTCTGTCTGTCTGTCTCTGTCTGTCTCCTTCTGTCTCTTTGTCTGTCTGTCTCTGTGTCTGTGTGTCTGTCTGTCTCTGTGTCTCTGTCTCTGTGTCTCTGTCTCTGTGTCTGTCTGTGTCTGTCTGTGTCTGTCTGTCTCTATGTCTGTCTCTGTGTCTGTCTCTGTGTCTGTGTCTGTATCTGTCTGTGTTTATATTTGTGTCTGTCTGTCTGTTTGTGTCTGTCTGTCTGTGTCTGTCTGTGTCTATGTCTGTGTCTGTCTGTGTCTGTATCTGTCTGTGTTTATGTTTGTGTCTGTGTTTATGTTTGTGTCTGTGTTTATGTTTGTGTCTGTCTGTCTGTGTCTGTGTCTGTCTGTGTCTTGTCTGTGTCTGCCTGTGTCTGTCTGTGTCTATGTCTGTGTCTGTCTGTGTCTGTATCTGTCTGTGTTTATGTTTGTGTCTGTGTTTATGTTTGTGTCTGTGTTTATGTTTGTGTCTGTCTGTCTGTGTCTGTGTCTGTCTGTGTCTATGTCTGTGTCTGCCTGTGTCTGTCTATCTCTCTGTCTCTCTGTCGTGTCTGTCTGTCTGCGTCTGCCTGTCTGTCTGTGTCAATCGGTCTGTGTCTGTCTTTCTCTGTCTGTGTCTTTCTCTGTCGTGTCTGTCTGTCTGTGTTTGTCTCTCTGTCTGTGTGTGTGTGTGTGTGTCTGTTTGTGTGTGTGTGTGTGTGTGTTGTGTATCTGTCTGTCAGTCTGTCTGTGTCTGTCTGTCAGTGTCGTGTCTGTCAGTGTTATGTCTGTCTGTGTCGTGTCTGTCTGTATCTGTCTGTTTGTCTGTCTGTCTCTCTCACACACACTCACTCACGCACTCGCACACACACACATACACACACACACACACACACACACACACACACACACACACACACACACACTACACACACACACACACACACACACACACACTGTTCCAACATATTCTCTCTGTCTCTGTCTCTGTCTCTCTCTCTTGTCTCTCCCCCCCTCTCTGTCTCTTTGACAAAGACTTCAGAAAGGGGAAGAAAGCTAATTAGGCTTCATGGGAAGGGACCTGGGAAATATACCTACCTGTGCAATAATTTTATGCCAGAGCAGCTGAGCAAATGCCCTATTTTTCACGATTTTCAACTGCCGTAGGATTTTTAGCATGCGCAGGCCATGAAGCACACGGGTCCTACTCAGTTTTTTTTGTCCCTTTCCAAAAGGACCAGACGTTCAGTTCGATTTTCCGGTCACCAACCAAGGAAAAAAAAAGTAGAGACCTTAAAAGGAAACGAACCATGCAATCTCAGGTTTAGTTATTTGGCAGTCGAACGTCTGAACCATTCTGCCACCGTCATCAGTGAATTCAGATTAGTTTCTTTGGCTTTAAATTAATGCATTAAGTTTTTAATCAATACAGTACGCAAATAGCGCTGGAGCTCTTTGCTGAAGTTTACGTTCTTATTCTATTTTCAGGCATTTCTGGTATCTATTTGCTTGATCCGCTGACAGTTAATTTAATTTAGACTGTACTTTGGCTTTAGATTGGGACATTAAGCTTTAATCAATATACTACATAGATAGCGATCTTTAATTTTGGTTTAAAGTTCGGTTTGAAAGCTGGCTATATTTGTTACTCTCTCTCTCTTCTCGTAAATCGTATTACAGTTTTTATCAGATACTTTATATTTCCAAAAGATAGCAACCTTTTCTTCCCCCAATGAATGCGCTCGCGTGTGCGTGCGTGCGTGCGTACGTGTGTGTGTGTGTGTGTGTGTGTGTGTGTGTGTGTGTGTGTGTGTGTGTGTGTGTGTGTGTGTGTGTGTGTGTGTGTTCGTTCGTTATTTCTTTTAACGTCTATTCACATATATGTGCTTTTAGACGGGTGTGTGTGTGTGTGTGTGTGTGTGTGTGTGTGTGTGTGTGTGTGTGTGTGTGTGTGTGTGTGTGTGTGTGTGTGTGTGTGTGTGTGTGGTGTGTGGTGGTGTGTGTGTGTGCGCGCGCGCGCATGTGTGTGTGTGTGTGTGTCTGTATACGTGTGTGTATGGCGGCCCGAAAATAAAGTCACAGAAAAAAAAATCACAGGAAAAAAATCCCAGAAAAAAAAAAGCCACGGAAAATGAAGTGACAGCTTTGGGTAGCTGCTCTTTGCACTCTTTTTCTCAATGAATGATGCATTCTCCTCCACCTCCACATTCTTACCCCTCTCCCTCTGAATGCAGTTGTGGATAATATATTAGGAAAACTCTCAGATATCTCTTTGCCTCCTCAATCTGAGCGGTGATGGTTGGGTCAAAGTGAATCTGGTCTCTTTAGTGTCGTTTACGACACACACAGTTCATATGCCAACCTACACACACACACACACACACACACACACACACACACACACACACACACACACACACACACACACACATACATACATACATACATACACACACATACACACACACACACACACACACACACACACACACACACACACACACCACACACACACACACACACACACACACACACACACACACACACACACACACACACACACACACACACACACACACACACACACACACACACACACACACACACACACATGAGCGCACAGACAGACGAGACGTGATCAGAGTTGAAGATTTTCTATTTGCGAGTGTCATTGTATGATGACCTCATTTGATACAAACTTGCAGCTTTTATGCTTCACAGTTCTTTTTTTATTTTATAGAGAAACTGTTTTATTAACTTAGTTTTTGTCATTACTTTTTAATGCCATGGAGATTATCCAGAGCGACATAGGTGGTATAAAAATCTACTATGCTGGTTTTATGTACACCAAGCACTCTATGTACCAAGCACTCTATGCACCAAGCACTCTATTCGTACAATCAGAATACGGTGGAAGTGAGTAAAAAAAAAAAATCAAGTGTCCAGTGCCAGGGTAACCTGAAAAGAGACTTGGAAAGATAATCCAGAGAAAAGACAGGCTCATTATCACACTCCTGAAGAAGTCAAATCCATCTTGCTAAAGTGAGGATCATTATGAAGCATCAGGCTGCTGAGACTAAAGACATTCCAGCTCAAAATTTTCACACAAGGTGTCAGTCAGAGTGACGATGATGTAAGAGCCTTACTACCCACAGTTGGTGACGATGATGTAAGAGCCTTACTACCCACAGTTGGTGACGATGATGTAAGAGCCTTACTACCCACAGTTGGTGACGATGATGTAAGAGCCTTACTACCCACAGTTGGTGACGATGATGTAAGAGCCTTACTACCCACAGTTGGTGACGATGATGTAAGAGCCTTACTACCCACAGTTGGTGACGATGATGTAAGAGCCTTACTACCCACAATTGGTGACGATGATGTAAGAGCCTTACTACCCACAGTTGGTGACGATGATGTAAGAGCCTTACTACCCACAGTTGGTGACGATGATGTAAGAGCTTTACTACCCACAGTTGGTGACGATGATGTAAGAGCCTTACTACCCACAGTTGGTGACGATGTAAGAGCCTTACTACCCACAGTTGGTGACGATGATGTAAGAGCCTTACTACCCACAGTTGGTGACGATGATGTAAGAGCCTTACTACCCACAGTTGGTGACGATGATGTAAGAGCCTTACTACCCACATTGGTGACGATGATGTAAGAGCCTTACTACCCACAGTTGGTGACGATGATGTAAGAGCCTTACTACCCACAGTTGGTGACGATGATGTAAGAGCCTTACTACCCACAGTTGGTGACGATGTAAGAGCCTTACTACCCACAGTTGGTGACGATGATGTAAGAGCTTTACTACCCACAGTTGGTGACGATGATGTAAGAGCCTTACTACCCACAGTTGGTGACGATGATGTAAGAGCCTTACTACCCACAGTTGGTGACGATGTAAGAGCCTTACTACCCACAGTTGGTGACGATGATGTAAGAGCCTTACTA
>JAPXFY010000018.1:67846570-67854070 GCA_030674185.1 Monoplex corrugatus
CACACACACACACACACACACACACACACACACACACACACACACACGCACGCACAAACGTAAACACACGCACACACACAACCACGCAGTACTATATAAACAAAACTCGTAGGGTGTAAGAGGGGAGGTAATTATTGAGCCTGTTTCCTCATCTGATATCAGTTACATTCAGTGGCTTTCCCCCCTTGCTTTTGGTTTTCTACCTGCCTTGTGTTTCCTTCTGCACTTCATCCCTGTTTTTCTTTACGCCCTCTGTCCTTTCAATTTGGGTCTGCTTTCTTTTGGTTTGTTCTGTCTGTCTTTCCCACCCACTCCTCTCTGTCTCTGTGTGTCTGCCTCTGTCTCTCTCTCTCTGTGTCTCTGCCTCTGTCTGTGTCTCTCTGTCTCTGCCTCTTTCTCTCTCTCTCTCTGCCTCTGCCTCTGTCTCTCTCTCTGTCTCTCTGTCTCTGTCTCTGTCTCTGCCTCTGTCTCTCTCTCTCTGTCTCTGCCTCTGTCTCTGTCTCTGTCTCTGCCTCTGTCTCTGTCTCTGCCTCTGTCTCTCTCTGTCTCTGCCTCTGTCTCTGTCTCTGCCTCTGCCTCTCTCTCTATCTCTGTGTCTCTGTCTCTGCCTCTTGTCTCTCTCTCTGTCTCTGCCTCTGTCTCTCTCTGTGTCTCTCTGTCTCTCTCTGTCTCTCCTCTCTCTGTGTCTCTGTCTCTGCCTCTGCCTCTGCCTCTCTGTGTGTCTCTCCTCTGTCTCTCTCTGTGTCTCTGCCTCTGTCTGTCTCTCTCCGTCTCTGCCTCTGTCTGTCTCTCTCCGTCTCTGCCTCTGTCTCTCTCTCTGTTTCTCTGTCTCTGCCTCTGTCTCTGTCTCTCTCTCTTTCTTTCTCTCTGTGTCTCTGTCTCTGCCTCTCTCTCTGTCTCTGTCTCTTTCTCTCTCTCTCTCTCTCTCTTTGTGTCTCTGCCTCTGTCTCTGCCTCTGTCTCTCTCTCTGTCTCTCTCTCTGTGTCTCTACCTGTATCTCTGCCTGTGTCTCTGCCTGTCTCTGCCTCTGTCTCTCTCTCTGTGTCTCTGCCTCTGTCTCTCTCTGTCTGTCTCTGCCTCTGTCTCTCTCTCTCTGCCTCTGTCTCTCTCTCTCTGTCTCTGCCTCTGTCTCTCTCTCTGTCTCTGCCTCTCTCTCTCTCTCTCCCTCTCTCTCCCTCTCTCTCTCTGTCTCCGCCTCTGTCTCTCTCTCTGTCTCTGTCTGTCTGTCTGTATGTCTGTCTCTCGCTCGCTCTTTGTCTGTTTGTCTGCCTCCCCTTCTTCTCCGTCTCTCAAACTCAATATAAAGTTGTGGTAGTTGCTGGATGTTGCTTGCTTGCAGTACGGCGGTAAGGATTCATACAACGTAAAACACGCTGTGCAATCAAGTTCTCCATGCAAATACAATCTGCTTATTCAGCACAACATACCGCTCACAGCGGTGCTCAAGGAGCAAGAAAGACAAGCCTTAGCTCACAATGAGTTCGCCGCTGTGTAAGAGTTGTTCCCCTTTAATCTTCTTCTTCTTCTTCTTCCCTGTCCCTTAACCCTATCCAGGGTCGTGGGGGCTCCACATGGATGAACATCGCACCGTCTGTCTCCACCTCTGTCTGTCATGAGCAAGGGTCTGGGTCATGGCAATGCTTTTTCCTGTCCATTCGTCAATATTGTCCATCCACCTTTTTCTCTGTCTGCCTCTTTTTCTTCCTCCCTGAACTGTTCCTTGGAGTATTGTTTTTGATAGTCCGTTAGTTCTTGTCACGTGACCATACCACCGAAGTTTCCTTTTTCTTACTGTTGTCAGAAGGTTTTCATAGTTTTTGACATGCTGTGAAATTGTTCTTCGCACTTCCTCATTGGTAATGTGGTCTTTGTATGAGATGCCAAGCACTCTTCTAAAGCATCTCATTTCTACTGCCAGGATCTTCTTTTGCAGTTCTGCTGTTAGTGTCCATGACTCGCACGCGTAGAGAAAGATTGACAGGACCAATGCGTGCATTAGCTTCAGTTTGGAAGTGAGGGCGATGTTTTTGTCCCTCCAGATGGGCTTCTGCCCATCTTACGCGCAATTAATACTTTCACCCCTTGCAACCTGTCCATAAACTGCAAAACTGTGACCCTTTCATTCCCTCACCCTATACACCAGCTTCCAGCACCAGTTTCCTGCAGGAAGCTGGGGGATCGGGTGAGAGAGTGAGACGATTAAGTTTTTGCTTTGTTGTCATGGCTGACAATGCAGCATGCTGGCAGATAGGATGAGGGAGTCAAAGGGTTAATAGCGAAACATCATACTCATTAACCATTTGACTCCAGCACCCTGTCCACCAGCAATCTGCATTATCAACCATGCTATCAAAACCAAAAAACATCACGCTTTGATTCCCTCACCTTATCCACCAGCTTCCTGCAGGAAACTTGGTGGATAGAGTGAGGGAGTCAAAGGGTGAAGTTTTTACAGTTGGTGGATAGTGTGCGGGAGTCAAAGGGTTAAATATTTACTCTCACTTTCCAACAGCTAATCTGTTTAAAGTCTCGTCGCGTAGATTCGAATCCCATCCTCGTCGGTAGATTTTAATGGTTGAATTTTTTTTTTTCGCTTTGTTGTGTTTGTTAACGTATCTCAATATTCTTTTTTACTCACTTCCTTTCGTTATGTATCTGAATATGTATTCCTTCAATGTGTAATATGATGTGTTGTCTACTTTTACATATCTACATATCCCTGCTCGATGCTATCCCTGCTCGATGCCCCCCCCCCCCCCTGCTCGATGCTATCCCTGCTCGATGCCCCCCTCCCCCTGCTCGATGCTATCCCTGCTCGATGCCCCCCTTCCCCCCCCCCCCCCGTGCTCGATGCTATCCCTGCTCGATCCCCCCCCCCATGCTCGATGCTATCCCTGCTCGATGCCCCCCCCCCCCCCCATGCTCGATGCTATCCCTGCTCGATACCCCCCTGCTCGATGCTATCCCTGCTCGATCCCCCCCCCCCCCCATGCTCGATGCTATCCCTGCTCGATCCCCCCCCCCTGCTCGATGCTATCCCTGCTCGATCCCCCTCCCCATGCTCGATGCTATCCCTGCTCGATCCCCCCCCCCCCTGCTCGATGCTATCCCTGCTCGATCCCCCCCCCCCCATGCTCGATGCTATCCCTGCTCGATCCCCCCCCCCCCTGCTCGATGCTATCCCTGCTCGATGCTATCCCTGTTCGATGCCCCCCCCCTGCTCGATGCTATCCCTGTTCGATCCCCCCCCCCTGCTCGATGCTATCCCTGCTCGATGCCCCCCCCCCCCCCCCCCCTGCTCGATGCCCCCCCCCCTGCTCGATGCTATCCCTGCTCGATCCCCCCCCCCCTGCTCGATGCTATCCCTGCTCGATCCCCCCCCCCCATGCTCGATGCTATCCCTGCTCGATGCCCCCCCCCCCCCCTGCTCGATGCCCCCCCCCCCTGCTCGATGCTATCCCTGCTCGATCCCCCCCCCCCTGCTCGATGCTATTCCTGCTCGATACCCCCCCCCCCCATGCTCGATCCCCCCCCCCCTGCTCGATGCTATCCCTGCTCCATGCCCCCCCCCCCACCCTGCTCGATGCTATCCCTGCTCGATGTCCCCCCTCCCCTGCTCGATGCTATCCCTGCTCGATGCTCTCCCTGCTCCATGCCCCCCCTCCCCCCTGCTCGATGCTATCCCTGCTCGATGCTATCCCTGCTCGATGCTCTCCCTGCTCGATGCTATCCCTGCTCGATGCTATCCCTGCTCGATGCTATCCCTGCTCGATGCCCCTCTCCCCTGCTCGATGCTATCCCTGCTCGATGCTTCCTGCTCGATGCTATCCCTGCTCGATGCTATCCTGCTCGATGCTATCCCTCCTGCACTGAACGCAATACACGCATACACGCAGGCACGCACGCACGCAGGCACGCACCACACATACCACACACACACACACTACACCACACACACACACAACGCCGCCGCACACACACACACAACACACACAAACACACACACACAACACACACATATCACCACACACACACACAATATCACCACACACACACATATCACCACACACACATATCACCACACACAACACACACGCACACACACACACACACACATATCACCACACACACACACACACACACACACCACACACGCACACACACGCACACACACACACACACACACACACAACATATATATCACCACCACACACATACACACACATGCCATGCGATAGGTGGATACGGACTGGCATACAGACAAGGAACAATCTGCCATCTTTTGTTGTTTCAGGAGAAGATACTTTACTTTTCTTTTCCGTCTACACGCTGACTTGTTGTGGGCAGATACAGGCGTCTGTCTGCAGCAAGACGGGAGACTTCGGTAAGCGACGTATAGTACGTGCTCAATGTTTCTGACACTCTGTCGCTCCAGGGTAACCTTGGTCTCTCTCTGGGTCTAGTGCCGGAATATCTGGAGTTGCGTGCGTGGTTGGGGTGGGGTGCGGGGTGCGGGGTGCATCCCTATTACATGTCCAAACCACTTTGTTTGCTCTCGTTCTATGTGATGTAGGACGGATGTTACTTCTACCGTTTCTCTGATTGTCTCACTTCTGACCTTGTCTCTTAGAATTTTGTTAGCTGCTCTCCTGGGATGTTTCATCTTGAAGGTTACTAATTTCCTTTTGAGCGATTTTGTCAGTAACCGTGTTTGGCACTGGTATGTGGGAGTTGGGATAAAGATGGCAATGATTAGTTTTTTTTTCTTTTCGTGCTCAAAGAAATCTTGGATGCCGAACAAATGACGTGCTAGTTGGTGGCTAGCAGCGTCTGCTTTCTGGCAGCGTGTTTCGGTTTCTCTTTCTAATTTTCCATTGTCAGTAAAAAACAACAACCTTACCTATGTCTTTGAATTCTGATGTTTGTTTCAAGCGAGTTCCATCTATGTTTATGTCCAGCTTTCCCAATGTTCTGCCAACTCTCATTACCTCTGTCCTTCCAGTGCTAATCCTCGTGCTGTATTTCTTGCAGCATTGCATTCAGTTGGTCTGATTGATCTTGGAGTTCGGTTTTGTTGTTGTTCATCATGGCCTGATCATCAGCGAATAAGAACTGGCTTAGCACTTGTGGATCTAGGTCTCCTTCTCTAGGTCTCCTTCTCTAGGTCTCCTTCTCTAGGTCTTCTTCTCTAGATCTCCTTCTCTAGGTCTCCTTCTCTAGGTCTTCTTCTCTAGGTCTTCCCTAGGTCTCCTTCTCTAGGTCTTCTTCTCTAGGTCTTCTCTAGGTCTCCTTCTCTAGGTCTCCTTCTCTAGGTCTCCTTCTCTAGGTCTTCTTCTCTAGGTCTTCTTCTCTAGGTCTTCTCTAGGTCTCCTTCTCTAGGTCTCCTTCTCTAGGTCTTCTCTAGGTCTCCTTCTCTAGGTCTTCTTCTCTAGGTCTTCCCTAGGTCTCCTTCTCTAGGTCTTCTTCTCTAGGTCTTCTCTAGGTCTCCTTCTCTAGGTCTTCTTCTCTAGATCTTCTCTAGGTTTCCTTCTCTAGGTCTCCTTCTCTAGGTCTTCTCTAGGTCTCCTTCTCTAGGTCTTCTTCTCTAGGTCTTCCCTAGGTCTCCTTCTCTAGGTCTCCTTCTCTAGGTCTTCCCTAGGTCTCCTTCTCTAGGTCTTCTTCTCTAGGTCTTCCCTAGGTCTCCTTCTCTAGGTCTCCTTCTCTAGGTCTTCTGTAGGTCTCCTTCTGTAGGTCTCCTTCTCTAGGTCTCCTTCTCTAGGTCTTCTGTAGGTCTTCTCTAGGTCTCCTTCTCAATGTCTTCTGTAGGTCTCCTTCTCTAGGTCTCCTTCTCTAGGTCTCCTTCTCTAGGTCTCCTTCTCTAGGTCTCCTTCTCTAGGTCTTCTCTAGGTCTCCTTCTCTAGGTCTCCTTCTCTAGGTCTTCTGTAGGTCTCCTTCTCTAGGTCTCCTTCTCTAGGTCTCCTTCTCTAGGTCTCCTTCTCTAGGTCTTCTGTAGGTCTTCTCTAGGTCTCCTTCTCTAGGTCTTCTGTAGGTCTCCTTCTCTAGGTCTTCTGTAGGTCTTCTCTAGGTCTCCTTCTCAATGTCTTCTGTAGGTCTCCTTCTCTAGGTCTCCTTCTCTAGGTCTTCTGTAGGTCTTCTCTAGGTCTCCTTCTCAATGTCTTCTGTAGGTCTCCTTCTCTAGGTCTCCTTCTCTAGGTCTCCTTCTCTAGGTCTCCTTCTCTAGGTCTCCTTCTCTAGGTCTTCTTCTCTAGGTCTTCTCTAGGTCTCCTTCTCTAGGTCTCCTTCTCTAGGTCTTCTCTAGGTCTCCTTCTCTAGGTCTTCTTCTCTAGGTCTTCTCTAGGTCTCCTTCTCTAGGTCTTCTCTAGGTCTCCTTCTCTAGGTCTCCTTCTCTAGGTTTCCTTCTCTAGGTCTTCTCTAGGTCTCCTTCTCTAGGTCTCCTTCTCTCTAGGTCTCCTTCTCTAGGTCTCCTTCTCTAGATCTCCTTCTCTAGGTCTCCTTCTGTAGGTCTTCTCTAGGTCTCCTTCTCTAGGTCACCTTCTCTAGGTCTCCTTCTCTAGGTCTCCTTCTCTAGGTCTTCTTCTCTAGGTCTTCTCTAGGTCTCCTTCTCTAGGTCTCCTTCTCTAGGTCTCCTTCTCTAGGTCTTCTCTAGGTCTCCTTCTCTAGGTCTTCTCTAGGTCTTCTCTAGGTCTCCTTCTCTAGGTCTTCTTCTCTAGGTCTTCTCTAGGTCTCTTTCTCTAGGTCTCTAGGTCTCCTTCTCTAGGTCTCCTTCTCTAGGTCTTCTCTAGGTCTCCTTCTCTAGGTCTTCTCTAGGTCTCCTTCTCTAGGTCTTCTCTAGGTCTCCTTCTCTAGGTCTTCTCTAGGTCTCCTTCTCTAGGTCTTCTCTAGGTCTCCTTCTCTAGGTCTTCTCTAGGTCTCCTTCTCTAGGTCTCCTTCTCTAGGTCTTCTCTAGGTCTCCTTCTCTAGGTCTTCTCTAGGTCTCCTTCTCTAGGTCACCTTCTCTAGGTCTCCTTCTCAAGGTCTCCTTCTCTAGGTCTCCTTCTCTAGGTCTTCTCTAGGTCTCCTTCTCTAGGTCTTCTCTAGGTCTTCTCTAGGTCTCCTTCTCTAGGTCTTCTTCTCTAGGTCTTCTCTAGGTCTCTTTCTCTAGGTCTCTAGGTCTCCTTCTCTAGGTCTCCTTCTCTAGGTCTTCTTCTCTAGGTCTTCTCTAGGTCTCTTTCTCTAGGTCTTTTCTCTTGTGATGCGGTCCATATAAATGATAAACAGTAAGAGAGAAAATACGAACCCTGTCTGACCCCGGATGTCACTGGGAACAAATTTAAGAGCCTATTTGAGTATGCATTGCGTTCTTACTTCTGGTATACATGGCTCTCACGTTGTCTAACAACTGTCACTAGATGTCATATTGCCCTGTGACTTCTCATACTTTGTTTCGGTTGACTCTGTCAAAGGTCTTTTTTTTTTTAGTCGACAAGCTGGTGGATAGAATGAGACAAAGGGCCAGGTTTT
>JAPXFY010000018.1:67866570-67877568 GCA_030674185.1 Monoplex corrugatus
ACATCACGTGCGCACACAAAAGCGCATGCAATCCCCCCCTCCCAAGTTCCCCTCCTCGCTAAACTCACGCAAACATGTAAAGACAACTTTTAACACACACACGCACACGCACGCACACACACGACGCGCGTGCACACACACACACACACATACACACACATACACACACACACACACACACACATATATATACATACACACACACGACGCACACACACACACATATACACATGCATACATGTATACACACGTACGCACACACACACAGACATACACACACACACACACACACACACACGCCGCACTCACGCACGCGCGCGCGCGCACGCACACATCTTTTTAATACCTATTTCCAGACAAATAATTTGAACAGAGATTTGTCAGTTTACCAAGCTCATAATTATGTTCTGTATCTCAACCCTCCTTCTTCTTTGTTGTGTTTCATACATTTTGATTTTTTTGTTTTGTTTGTTATTTCTTTGATATGTTACAAAGCCTTTTTTTCTCTCCTTTATTTCTAACATTTCACAAGATGATTGTCTGCTCCACCCACCACCCCACCCCCTTTCTTTTTCATGTTTGTTTGTTTTATTTTAATCTGATAATAACAAGCGACATTTTCACTCACTGCACAAGCCCACAACACACACACACACACACACACACACACACACACACACACACACACACACACACACACACACACACACACACACACACACACACACTCACACACACATACACACACACGGTTGATTTCTGACACACACACACACACACACACACACACACACACACACACACACACACACACACATGCACACACACGGTTTGATTTCTGACACACACACACACACACACACACACACACACCACACACCACACACACACACACACACACACACACACACACACACACACAGAACCCCTCATGTGATTATTTTTATGCATCATTTATATCGATGGCGTAAATGCACACATAACACGTGTTTTAACAAGAGCATACTGTGTAGCTTGGGGTGAAGTGGAGATGGAAGAGAGTGGTAGAGAATGTATAAAATCGCCCGTTCCATATATAAAAAAAACCTATAGGAATAAGTTTGCCTGATCCACCTACCGAATGTATAAAATCGCTCGTTCCATATAAAAACCTATAGGAATAATCAAAGGACATAACTCTTGAGAATTATGTCCCTTGTTGTATAGAACTTCTCAAATCCAACACAGTTTGCGCTACCCATTCAGGCAGATACAAAGTACAAAAACAGTAAGCTCAGAACACTCCTCTTTGAGGAGTGTTATGACCTTACTGTTTGAGGAGTGTTTTGAGCTTACTGTTTTTGTACCTTGTATCTGCTTCTATGCTAGCTGAATGGGTAGCGCAAACTGTGTTGGATTTGAGAAGTTCTATACAACATGGGAGATAATTCTCAAGAGTTATAGTCCTTTGATTATATAATAAAAATTCTCCCTGCTTCCCTCTTATTTCTTTGGTATTACCTGTAGGAATAAGTTTACCTGATCCGCCAACAGAATGTATAAAATCGCCCGTACCATATCAAAACCTATAGGAATAAGTTTGCCTGATCCACCTACAGAATTAATGAAATCGCCATCTTCCTTATGAGTGATCTACTTGTGTCTGCCTCCATCAAAACTGTCTCGTTTGTTTTCTTTGCTGTGCATGGAACTCTCCACATTCGTCTTAGAAACCACATCTCGGCTGCCTCGATCCTGCTCTGGCTTTGCTTGCTGACTGTCCACGCCTCGCATCCGTACAACAGTATTGTTTCTATATAACATTCAAGGACTCTCTTTCTGATGTTAATTGATAGGCATTTGTTGGTAAGAATGCTTGTCATCTTCTTGATTGCTGTTTTGGCTTGGCCGATTCTACCAGCTATTTCCGATGTGCATCTGCCGTCTGATGAAATGACCGTTCCCAGGTATTTGAACTTATTAGCCTGTGTCAAGGTTGTGCCATTTGCTGTTATTTTGCAGGAGGGGATTTCATGTTTTTTACTGATCACCATGACTTCAGTCTTCCTGCTGTTTAGTTCCAACCCTATTGACTCTACCCTCTCCATGAACAACTTTGTTTCTCAAACTGCCAGATCTTGCTACTATCATCTCCATCGTATAAGCCTGATCACGAAGTATCTCTCTGTCGAAACAACTGCAAAACTCGTTCTCTCCTTCATAATGTCTCGCATTGACTATTGCAATTCACTCCTGTCTGGTCTTCCTGCCTCCACCATTCACATCCTACAGCGCATTCAAAACAATGCTGCACGCCTTGTACTCAAAAAGAAAAAAGCTGACCACATATCTCCTCTCCTGGCACAACTTCACTGGCTCCCTGTATCAAAGCGCATACAGTACAAACTAGACACCATGTGCTACAAAAGCCTCAATAACGCAGCCCCCGATTACCTGTCAAGCCTACTTGAGATCTATGTTCCCTCACGTACCCTCCGCTCTGCCTCCGATCCTCTGACTTTTCGCTTTCCACGCACTAAGCTCAATACCTATGATCCACGAGCCTTCTCTGTTTCTGGTCCACTCTCCTGGAACAAACTTCCTCTCTCTGTCCGTCAGCAACCTACTTTTGTCTCCTTCAAGTTCGCTCTCAAAACTCACCTTTTCTCCTCCGCATAAAATCCTAACCTCACTCAACCCCCCCCCCCCCCCTCTGCAGCCTGTCTCCGCTCGGAGGGGAATCACATGGTTATAATATATAATTGTATATGCTATGCTCTCTATAATTTTCCATTGCTTTTATTCTTGCTTTTATTGCTTTTATTCTTTCTCCCCATTTATAGCCATGCGTGTGTGTGTGTGTGTGTGTGTGTGTGTGTGTGCGTGCGTGTGTGTGTGTGCGTGCGTGCGTGCGTGCGTGTGTGTCTGCTTCAGCGCTTAGATTTGATTTTATCAAGATTTTGCGCTATATAAATATTGTAATTATTATTATTATAACCCCTTACCTTTGCTATTTCTAGCATATTCACAAGGTTTTGTAGGTCCCTTTCATTTTCTGCAATTAGCATATCAAAACCTATAGGAATGTTTGCCTGATCCACCTACCGAATGTATAAAATCGCCCGTACCATATCAAAACCTATAGGAATAAGTTTACCTGATCCACCTACAGAATTAATGAAATCGCCCGTTCCATATAAAAACCTTTAGGAATAAGTTTACCTGATCCACCTACAGAATTAATGAAATCGCCCGTTCCATATAAAAATCTATAGGAATAAGTTCAACGCCTGATCCACCTTCATACCCCGACATAAAATGATCCAGGAGTACCGGTATAGTCTGTCTGGCGTGTCATACCGGCTGCATACTGGTTGCACATCCGCCAGTGTGTGGCTCATCGTCTTGGCTTTTGCTTGTTACTTCATCGTTCAACAGGCGCCAGACACACACGAAAATATCGGAGAACGCTTATTTAACCTTTTGACTCCCGCACCCGATCCACCAACTGCAAAAACTTAACTCTCTGACTCCCTCACCCTATCCACGAGTTTCCTGCTGGAAGCTGGTGGATAGGGGGAGGGCGTCAAAGGGTTAAAGTTTTGCTTTCTAACAATGCAAGACACTGGTGGACAGGGCCTGGGAGTCAAAGGGTCTGTCTTCTCACGCCAAGGGATGCGGGTCAAACTTAGTGGCTATATTTTCAACTCCCCTGACCATCCATTTGCATGTTAAAGGGTAAAAACAAAACAGAAGAAAACAACAACAGCAACAACAACAACAGCAGCAGCAACAACAACAACAACAACAACAACAACGACAACAACAACAACAACAACAACAGCAGCAGCAGCAGCAACAACAACAACAACAGCAACAAAACCCAGCGACATTCAACAAAACAAAACAGATGGAAACTTTAACTGGCCTTTGTCATGCGGACACAAAATACAATTACAAAAAAAAAAAGACACTCCCCCCCCAAACCCCCCCCCCCCAAAACAACAACAACAATAACAACAAAAATTCACAATATTTAAGACAAAAACAACAAACGCTCGCTGACATCAGAGGTGTCAGACCAGTAAGCGCCTTCATATGAATCACGGTTTTATGAGCAGGATCGAGGCAGCCGAGATGTGGTTTCTCAGAAGAATGTTGAGAGTTCCATGGACAGCAAAGAAAACAAACGAGACAGTCTTGATGGAGGCAGATACAAGCAGATCTCTCATAAGGAAGATTAGGAAAAGACAGGCAACATTTATAGGCCATTTTATAAGGAAGGGGGATTTGGAGCACCTGGTCACAACGGGAAAGCTGGAGGGAAAGAGAGCACCAGGTAGACCCAGGGAGAGAATGCTGGACGGACTTGCAGAGTGGCTGGGGATGAGGAGGGTGGGGGAGATGCTAGGGGCAATGAGAGATAGAGACGGTTGGAAGTCCATGGTCGCCAACGCCATGCGGCAGGGCACCTGATGATAATGATTATGTAATATAACGTAAAACGTGGCTGCTCGAAAGAGAGATGAAGACAAGGGTGGGGCGAGAGAGGGGGTGTCTGCCATTCTCCCTTGACCCCGGAGGCTGGGCCGGTTGGACTGGTTGGTGTGCGTTGTGTGGCTATGTCCCGGGGTTTATCATCTCCCCCACCTCGCCATTCGGTTAGTAAACAAGATAACTGATGAATGGGTCACGCAACGCATGGACAACCCCCCTCATCCCACCCCCTCCCTTTGCTTGAAGAAATGACTATCGAGTGGGAGGTGATTGTCCGGAGAGTGTCGAGGCATTGGTGCTCCATCAGCACCCTCGTGGTGTTTCTTGTTAATATAACGTAAGATGTCTACATGGTTATCTACATCGGACAAGACTGGTGACTGTCGTATTTGGCTAGAATCCGATAACAAGACTGTTGACTGTCGTATTTGGCTAGAATCCGATAACAAGACTGTTGACTGTCGTATTTGGCTAGAATCCGATAACAAGACTGGTGACTGTCGTATTTGGCTAGAATCCGATAACAAGACTGTTGACTGTCGTATTTGGCTAGAATCCGATAACAAGACTGTTGACTGTCGTATTTGGCTAGAATCCGATAACAAGACTGTTGACTGTCGTATTTGACTAGAATCCGATAACAAGACTGGTGACTGTCGTATTTGACTAGAATCCGATAACAAGACTGTTGACTGTCGTATTTGGCTAGAATCCGATAACAAGACTGTTGACTGTCGTATTTGGCTAGAATCTGATAACAAGACTGGTGACTGTCGTATTTGGCTAGAATCCGATAACAAGACTGGTGACTGTCGTATTTGACTAGAATCCGATAACAAGACTGGTGAGTGTCGTATTTGGCTAGAATCCCTTAACAAGACTGGTGACTGTCGTATTTGGCTAGAATCCGATAACAAGACTGGTGACTGTCGTATTTGGCTAGAATCCGATAACAAGACTGTTGACTGTCGTATTTGGCTAGAATCCGATAACAAGACTGGTGACTGTCGTATTTGGCTAGAATCCGATAACAAGACTGTTGACTGTCGTATTTGGCTAGAATCCGATAACAAGACTGGTGACTGTCGTATTTGGCTAGAATCCGATAACAAGACTGGTGACTGTCGTATTTGGCTAGAATCCGATAACAAGACTGTGGATATAGTGAGTGGCATGGCGGGGAAACCGTGGGACGACGGCTGCTTGGCGTGAGGGAGTTTAGGGGCGCTCAGTGGGGTCAGAGGAGCGGACAATAAAGCCAGGACAGAACACTACAGTGACTGTTTACTGAAGGAGCAGCGCCGTACACTACACCTCGACAGGATGCGGTGTCTCCGGGAATGAGCGAGCTGATATGCTTGCTAAGGAGGGAGCCAGAGAATAACGACCTTAACAACAGCGTCAGCTACAGTGAGAAGAGGAGCATCATCAGGGCGCTTTCCATGCCGAGACGACACAAGGATGACTACCACCTGTTGTCTAGAGAGCAGCAAGTTGCCTTGGTGAGGTTGCGCACTGGTCACAATAGGCTGAACAGCCACATGCACCGCAAACTGAAGCTGGCGCCCTCCCCAACCTGTCCCTGCGGTCAAGAAGACCAAACCACGGAGCATATACTCCAAAGATGTCCCCTTCACCAGGTGGCAAGACAGGACGTGTGGCCGACAGACACTCCGCTGACAACCAAACTCCATGGCTGCAGACAGGAGCTGGAAAAGACGGCTGCATTCATCACCCGGACTCAGATGATTGTGTAGCAGCGTACGCCAAGAAGAATAAGATCCTTAGCTACTGGAGGTCCCTCTCGTCTCTCTTGTCACGCTGAGGTAACCTTTGACTCCCGCACCCTATCCACCGACTGCTAAAACGTGACCCCTTGACTCCCTCACCGTATCTACCAGCTTCCTGCAGGAAGCTGGTGGATAGGGTGAGGGAGTCAAGGGGTCACGTTTTTGCTTTGTTAGCATGGTTGACAATGTAGGATGTTGGAGGCCATGGTGCGGGAGTCAAAAGGTTAAACTTAGTGGCTATTGCAACTCCTCTAACCACCTATCTGCATGTCAAAGAAGCAGGAACTGGAAAACAAACCAAACCAAACCAAACCAAACCAAACCAAACCAAACCAAGCCAAACAAAACAAAAACCTGGCGACATTCCTCGCCAGATGTCACCTGGCCATGCAGAAGAGGAGGAGGAGGAGGAGGAGAAGAAGAAGAAGAAGAAGAAGAAGAAGAAGAAGAAAAAGAAGAAGAAGAAGAAGAAGAAGAAGAAGAAGAAGAAGAAGAAGAAGAAGAAGAAGAAGAAAAAGAAGAAGAAGAAGAAGAAGAAGAAGAAGAAGAGAAGAAGGAAGAAGAAGAAGAAGAATCTAATTCGTCGATGTTTCGTTGATTGGAGAAAATTACTCTGACATGAAAATCAGAGTGTTTGTGAATTGTGGTAACTGGAAATAAGGGAGAGAAATGAGATGAATTAAGGGAAGTGAGATTTCGTGTAGGCAGATTCCGCCGTATATATACATACTTACATGCATATACACATATATACATATACATATATATATATATATATATTTATATACATTTGTACATACATATATGTATATATATATATGTATATATATATATATAGATATAGTATGCTATATGTATAATAAATAATGTCACGTATGAGATAAAATGAAAAAGAAAAACCCAACAACAACACACACACACACACACAACAATAATATCCAAACAAAAAGTCAATAAAGAAATATTTAGATAGAAGACAGACAGACAGACAGAGACAAAGACAGATCGATAGACAGACATATAGACTGTTTTCCTAAAATGACTAAACCAGCAAATTAAATCAATAGCTGGCTAGCTAACTAGATAGACAGATGGATAGATAGATAGACAGACAGACAGACAGACAGACAGACAGATAGTTGATAGATCAAAGGAGAGAAAGGTGGGAAATGATGGAACACGTGAAACAAACAGAACAGGAAGTAAACCAAGAAAGCAAAAACGAATAATGACAGAATAATTAAACAGAATGATAAACAAACAAATCAATCAGCAAACCAGCAAATTAATCAGCAAACCAAATTTTTACAATAGGCTTATTGAAAGGCAATATGTTTAAATGAAACCTAAGTATTACAATGTATTTAGGAAAAAAATTAACATATCAGGAGTGGAGTGTAGGGCCCAGTGGTTAAAGTATCTACTTAGGACGCGAGAAACATGGGTTTGAATTACGTATCAGACCACCTGTTGAGCACATAGTCATAACAGGAAAACTGGAGGGAAAAAGAGCACCAGGAAGACCCAAGCAGAACATTTTGGACGGACTTGCTTGAGTGGACGAAGACAGAAAAAATGGGAGATGTACTTGCAGCGACAAAAGACAGCTTCGTATGGAGGGCCATGATCGCCAACACCATGCGGCGAGGCACATGATGATGATGATGATGATGATGATAATGATGATGATGATGATGATGATGATATGATGATGATAGATGATGATGATGATAGTGATGATCAGACAGGGTCTTTACTTTCCCTCCTCCCCTTTCTCACTAGATATCAAGTGGTAGTTTAGGTGCCAGTCTTTCAGGTGAGACGATAAACCGATGTCATGTGTGCAGTACGCGCTTAGAGAACGTTAAAGATCTCATGGCAACAAATGAATTATCCCTGACAAAATTCTGTACGAAGATCCGCTTTCATAGGTCAACAAAAATACACGCATACATGGGGGAAATGTGGCGCTGTACTATGGCGATGTGCTGTCTCCGAAGAGAACTGCTCGCACTTCACGCAGAAAAAAAAATAGTCATGACAAAAACATGAATTCAGTCCATATCTTATGAATTATTTTTGTCTCCTGCTAACAATCAGTTTGTTCATTTACACTGTGCGGTGGTCAGTTGAATTGTTTATTATGGTAAGTTGAAATCTACTTCTTTGGACTTTTGATATTACAGCCGTTTTAGTTTTTGCATAAGTTTGAAATATTAATACTATCAATGTCTTCTTTGTATATTCCGCAGACCTTCCTTCGACGAGGTTTAAGTACGGTTTAGTTCGGTCGCTCCTGCGTCATCCGATACTTGAGGCGGTCAACGCTCTCCATTTTGGATCACTCTGCGGTCAGAATCCTAAAGTCACTCAGTTCAGTTCATATCGCTTATAGCCCAGCCGACTACTAGAGCCACATCAGGTCTAGTACCACGTCAAAAACGACAACCTGTCAATGAAGGCCTTCAAGCTCCTGTTTAATCCTGGAAATCTTTCTGAACGAGTTGTTGCCCGTTTTGTTTGGGGACGGCCGCTCTTTCGTTTCCTTTTAGGAGTCGGCCACAACATTTGACTGGCGCGTCTTGTAGGAGGAAGTCTTGACACATGGCCAAGCCATTTCAAGCGCCGTTTGTAGATCTCATTGTAAAATGGGGATTGACTGGAAAGCTCTCTGGGCTCGTCTTTGCTTATGAAATCGCTCCATTTAATGCCTAAAATGTTGTAAGCATTATGAGTCAAAGGCATCAAGTTTCTTTTCCTTGCAGGATTTTAAGTATTACGTTTCGTAGCCATAAAGCTAGGTAGACAGACGTTGGAGTTGTAGAATAGAATTTTGTTTTTTTAAGAGAACTTCTTGCTTGCTGATGCTTTGCCTTAGTGTCTCAGTCCATATCATCTGGGTGTTGATTGAATCACCCAGGTAGGTGAATCCATCAACGAATTCTATTTTGTTTTGACCTACGAAAACACAATTCGGTGGTTGGTGGAAGCCAGTCAGTGTGATTTTTCTATTTTTGCCACTGATTGCTGAATCCAAATTTCCAGCACATTCACCAGTGGCGTCTACAAGCTCTTGGAGACTCTGCACATTCACCAGTGGCGTCTACAAACTCTTGGAGATTCTGAGTGTTATTTGATAAGGCTGCTATATCATCAGCAAAGTCAAGATCAGACAATAGTCATCGTTTGTACTAGCTGAAGCCATGATTTTCAACTGCTTTCTTCAGAACCCGGTCAATAGCAAAAACGAACAGGATCTGGGAGAAAATACATCCTTGGAGGACACCAGTCAGAACCTGAAAAAGATCGCTATGGCCATCCACAATTCGTACGCAACAGCGAGAATTGCCATAGATGTTTTCTATTGCTTTGATCATAATATCAGAGATGCCATATGAGAGTAGAAGCCTTCAAACGAAGACCTCTGGATACTGTCAAACGCTTTGCTGAAGTCGAAGAAACTCGCTGCTAAGGGCACCTGAAATTCCTGGCATTTCTCTGTGAAGCATCGGATGTGAAGATCTGATTTGCACAGGATCGATTTGGTATGAAGCCTGTTTCCCACCCAGATGACGATCGACTGCACATTTAAGCTGAATCAAGATTATTTGATGGCATATTTTTCCTGGAATGAAAAGCAAAGTCACTCCTCTACGATTAGTATGACTGCTGTTACCACTATTACTACGACTTCTGTAATTACTACCACTGCTGCTACCACTACTACTACGAGTTCTACGACAGCTACTTTTGCTGCTATTTCTGCTACTACTAGGACCACGACTACAACTACGACTATTACCACGACTTTTGTGATTGCTACCACTGCTGCTACCACTACTACTACGAGTTCTACGACTGCTACTATTGCTACTACTACGAGTTCTACGACTGCTACTATTGCTACTACTACGAGTTCTACGACTGCTACTATTGCTACTACTACAGTTCTACGACTGCTACTATTGCTACTACTACTACAACTAGAACCAAAACTACGACTTCGACTTTCACCACGACTTCTATGATTACTACCACTGCTGCTACGACTACTATTACTACAAGTTCTACGACTGCTACTATTGCTGCTATTACTACTACTAGGATCACGACTACGGCTACGACTATTACAACGACTTCTGTGATTACTACCACGGCTGCTACTACTATTACTTCGAGTTCTACGACTGCTACTATTGCTACTACTACAAGTTCTACGACTGCTACTATTACTGCTACTAGGATCACGGCTACGGCTACGACTATTACCCAACTTCTGAGATTGCTACCACTGCTGCTGCTACTACCACTACGACTTCTACTACTACTATTACTACTGCCACTACTACTGCTATTGCTGCTATTACTACTTCTATTACTCCCACTCTTCCTCCTCCTCCTCCTACTACTACTGCTACTGCTGCTGCTACTACTACTACTTACTACTACTACATAACTACTACTAACTACTACTTACGCTACTGCTACTGCTGCTAGCTACTACTACTATCACTACTACTACTATTAACTACTACTGCTACTGCTGCTACTACACTACTAACTACTACAACAACAACAATAACAACAACAACTACTACTACCACTACAACAACAACAACAACAACAACAACAACTACTACTACAACAACAACAACAACAACAACAACTACTACTACTAACTACACAACTAACAACTACTACTACTACAACAACAACAACAACAACAACAACA
>JAPXFY010000018.1:67877668-67880168 GCA_030674185.1 Monoplex corrugatus
CATACATACATACATACTACATACCTATCTACATACATACATACATACATACATAATACCTACCTATCTACATACATACATACATACATACCTACCTATCTATATACATACATACATACATACATAAATACCTACCTATCTACATACATACATACATACATACCTACCTATCTACATACATACATACATACATACCTACCTATCTACATACATACATACATACATACCTACCTATCTACATACATACATACATACATACCTACCTATCTACATACATACATACATACATACCTACCTATCTACATACATACATACATACATACCTACCTATCTACATACATACATACATACATACCTACCTATCTACATACTACATACATACACATTACATACCTACTATCCTACTATACATACATACATACATACCTACCTATCTACATACATACATACATACATACCTACCTATCTACATACATACATACATACATACCTACCTATCTACATACATACATACATACATACCTACCTATCTACATACATACATACATACATACCTACTCTATACCTTACCACTACATACAATACATAAATACCTACCTATCTACATACATACATACATAAATACCTACCTATCTACATACATACATACATAAATACCTACCTATCTACATACATACATACATACATACATACATACATATAAACAAACAAAACAACAACAACAGCAACAACAATAAGAATAACAACAACAAAACACCACCACCACCACCACCACCACCACCACCACCACCACCAGCAACAACAAGACAATACGAAACAAAAGAAACCCCCTAACACATTTCATACATTTTGTTAGCAAACTGTTCTCTTGCCTCTGTGGTATCATGAGCGGGGCCCTATCATCGCGTGTCTGTGATGCCGAACAGATTCTCACATTCTCCAGAACAGACAGCGATCTGAACTCTTAGGTTCTTGAACGATCATGCCAGGCATTTCACAGTCATGCACACTGTCAGCAAAAATCTGTTAACCCTTTGACTCCTGCACCCTGTCCACCAGCATCCTGCATTGCCAACCATGCTAGCAAAGCAAAAACAACCCTATGACTCCCTCACGCTCACAGAGAAGAGAGAGAGAGAGAGAGAGAGAGAGAGAGAGAGAGAGAGAGAGAGAAAGACAGAGAGAGAGAGAGGGAGACAGAGAGAGAGAGACAGAGAGAGAGAGAGACAGAGAGAGAGAGAGACAGAGAGAGAGACAGAAAGAGAGAGAGCGAGACACAGAGAGAGAGAGCGAGACACAAGAGAGAGAGAGAGAGAGAGAGAGAGAGAGAGAGAGAGAGAGAGAGAGAGAGATAGGTTGAGGGGAGTCAAAGGGTGGAAGTTTTTGTAGTTGGCGAATAGGGTTCGGGAGTCAGAGGGTTAAACCCACATGTGAACGTGGCGTAATGGTTAAGCAAGATGGACAAACTAACTTGGGTTTAAACCGCCCTTCCCATTTCAAGATCTTGTCAGCACGTAGGGTTTTGCGTAGGCCCTAGGGAGTCAGCCAGACAATCTCTGGCAGATTTGGGTGAAGTGAAGCGCATATGGAATTGTTCGAGTGCGATGAATCCCCAGGAATTAACTCCTAAGTTTCAAGCAGACGACAAATCTGACGGTTTCGACTTTTGGGGTTTTCAACAGAGTACATAAACAACATACAAACATGTTTATGAGATAAAAACAGTGCACACAGAATGAGTTATCTTCAGACAGGAAGAGATAGGGCGTCATCTGTAGGATCTGTATCTGTGTGTGTGTGTGTGTGGTGGTCTTTGATTTAATGTCTATTCACTAAAGTGATTTTAGACAAAAAAACAAAACAAAACAAAAAACAAAAAAGGGGAGGGGAGTGATAGAGGAGGAGTGAAGAGGATATTTGAAAATTGTCAGTTTTGAATTTGAAAAAAGATGATCCAGAAAACAAATGTTTTGAAGAGGGGAAGGTAAAACTAACAAATAATGTTACCATAATTATCGATTTAAACAAACAAACTAACAAACAAAATTAGTAAATATCCGGAAGAAATGAATAAAAAGTAAAACTAATAATTGACTAACCACAACAGTGAACAAGTCAAATAACATTTTAAAGGTAATTCGCTATAGGACTTTTTGACAGGCTAACAAAATATTCATACAGTAATGATGATGAGGAAAATATGTCAGAAACTGTACTCACAGATAGTGTTGGAATATGTCGTTTTACCCTAACGCAAGAAAGAATATGACTATGTTTATCTTCTTTCCACACAGACACACTATGTTATTGGTATATTTTGTTTTGAATGCATCAAGTTTCCATCTGTATATAAGGGACTGTATAGTTCTGCTGGCATGAAGCTGCTTAAGTATTTTGCTAACTTCAAAGTTCATGTGACATTTATCATACTTTTTCTGTTTTAATTGGAACTGCTTCCAGACGTAAATGTCCACTAAAGTGTAATTCTCGTGCAACGAGA
>JAPXFY010000018.1:67897668-67905168 GCA_030674185.1 Monoplex corrugatus
GCCCCTAGCATCTCCCCCACCCTCCTCATCCCCAGCCACTCTGCAAGTCCGTCCAGCATTCTCTCCCTGGGTCTACCTGGTGCTCTCTTTCCCTCCAGCTTTCCCATTGTGACCAGGTGCTCCAAATCCCCCTTCCTCATAAAATGGCCTATAAATGTTGCCTGTCTTTTCCTAATCTTTCTTATGAGTGATCTACTTGTGTGTGCCTCCATCAAGACTGCCTCGTTTGTTTTCTTTGCTGTCCATGGAACTCTCAACATTCTTCTGAGAAACCACATCTCGGCTGCCTCAATCTTGCTCTGGCTTTTGCTTGCTGACTGTCCACGCCTCGCATCCGTACAACAGTATTGGTTCTATATAACATTCAAGGACTCTCCATGCACGACCATTTCTCCGTCAGATCCAGTGTTCAAAATCATGATCTGAAGAAAGGGTTGGCACAGATTCACCAATAACAGAAGGAGATCTCAACGCCCTGAAACACATTTGGGGATACTATACAGAGGCTGGTCCAGAACAGACAGAAGTGGAGAACTTTCGTTGCTTCCCTGCATGTCAATGGAATAACGGGTAGTATTACTCTAAGACTGCATTTTATTTGTAATAGCTGTTTTGGATCTCGATTAAATAAGTGAAGTTGCACATGAATATGAATATGATAGGCCCAATTGGGTAAAAGTGCAACATTCCTATTAATCCTAGGTTGTGTTTCTTCGGTTTGTTTGTTTGTTTGTTTGATTTTAAGCTCATGTAGGAACAGTTTAACATCTGTATCACAGCCACGCAATTCCATTTGTACTTTGTCTTCTCTTATATAGCGGTCCATTTATCTTTTCCCTCCTATTGTTCTTGTCAGTCTGCGACACCAAGATCTACTTGTCTTTAAATAGTTATTGGAACCTATGGCGACACACTTCAGTAAGGAGGTGGGTTTTTCTTTTGTTTGGTTTTTGTGTTTGTCTTCTTTTTATTTGTTTCTTTGTTTGTTTGATTGTTTTCATTCGTGGCCTGTACTCCCTCTTGTAGTTGAGTATATGCGTAGGATTTTACGTGCATGGTTCAGGTTTTGTTGTTGGTGATTTTTGTTTTGTTTTTTTAACGCTGTAGTTAAGGTAATCATACTCAGTTTTCGGGGGTGTACATCCTGGCTGCATTCGTGTTTTCGTGAGCCACCGATCACTGACATGGTTTACAGGATCTTTAACGTGTGTATTTGATGCTCCACGTGCGAACACACACAAAGTGGGTTCAGACGCAAACAGGCCTGACCTTATGTAGAGCTGGGAGGTCTGGAAAAGCCTCCACCATTTACCCTCCTGGTCCTATCCGAACAGGTTTGAGCACACGTACCTTCAAATTGGCAGTCCAGAGTCCTAACCACTTAACTCTCGCTAGTGTCAAAAGTTTTTTGATACTGCGACATACACCAAGCAAATATAAAAAAACATTGCTGATCCTACTACTATACTGCTGCTGCAACTACTATAACTACTACACTTTTTTAAATTAAAGTAATGGATTACTGGGTCCGAATTGGTCATGTAAAGCATAAACAACCTTACCCCTTTTGCTTAATGAAATTGTTATCGAGTGGCTTCGGAAGCTTGGGAGTGACTGTCCCGGAGAGTGGCGAGGCATTGGTGCTGTGGGTCCCATCCAAACCCTCGGGTGTTTCTTGTTAACTATTATACTGCTACTGTTACTACTACTTCCTTTTTATAAAAAATTTACACCGCATTCTATACATTATTTTACAAGCACACGCAGCATACTAGACAAGGTGATCATACCATACGTTTGGAACTTCGTTATGAAAATAGTCACAGAGCTGCTGTTGCTGGTGCTGCTGCTGCCTCTACTATTGTTGCTGATGCTATGATGACAACCATACCACCACTACTACTGCTACTAGTACTAATTGTTACATTAACACCACACCTACTTCTGAACACAAGACAAAGGCACTCAAACAAGCAGCCTCCCTGGTTCATAATACAATGACATACTGTCAACTGATCTTCCTCTCAGATGCCTTCTTTATTCTCCAAGCCCTTGAAAAATGACACAAACTCCTCCACCTAACCAAGACTTCCAGTAAGTAAGAAGAACCAAATGAGTAGTCCTCCAGTGGATCCCCGCTGACTGTAAATACCCGGAAATGAACAGACTAGCAAATGAGAGCAGAAGACGCGCATCAGTTACGCGAAAGAGTAGCATCATCAGATCACTGCCTTAGTCAAGACAAAAGGGAGCATCATCAGATCACTGCCTTAGTCACAGACAAAAAGAGGAGCATCATCAGATCACTGCCTTAGTCACAGACAGAAAAGAGGAGCATCATCAGATCACTGCTAGTCACAGACAGAAAGAGAGCATATCAATCACTGCCTTAGTCACAGACAGAAAAGAGGAGCATCATCAGATCACTGCCTTAGTCACAGACAGAAAAGAGGAGCTCATCAGATCACTGCTTAGTCAGACAGAAAAGAGGACTCATCGATCACTGCCTTAGTCACAGACAGAAAGAGGAGCATCATCAGATCACTGCCTTAGTCACAGACAGAAAGAGGAGCATATCAGATCACTGCTTAGTCACAGACAGAAGAGGAGCATCATCAGATCACTGCCTTAGTCACAGACAGAAAGAGAGCATCATCAGATCACTGCCTTAGTCACAGACAGAAAAGAACGACTACCACCTTCTGTCTGACTGAAGTCATGGTAATCAGTAAAAAAAACAACAACAAGAAATCCCCTCATGCAAAATAACAGCGAATGGCACAACTTTGAGACAGTTGAGAAGTTTAAATATCTGGGAATGATCATCTCACTAGACGGCAGATGCACATCAGAAATAGCCAGCAGAATCGGCCAAGCCAAAACAGCATTCAAGAAGATCAAAATCGTTCTCACCAACAAATGCCTATCATTTAACATCAAGAAGAAAGTTCTTGAATGTTACATAGAACCGATAATGTTATACGGTTGTGAGGCGTGGACAGTCAACACGCAAAGTCAGAAGGATGTTTGAGAGTTCTATGGATAGTAAAGAAAACAAACGAGACAGTCTTGAAGGAGACAGTCACAAGAACATCATTAATTAAAAAAAAACAGATTAGGAAAAGACAAGCAAGATTTATAGGACATATTATGAGAGTTCCATGGACAGCAAAGAAAACAAACGAGACAGTCTTGATGGAGGCAGACACAAGTAGATCATTCATAAGGAAGATTAGGAAAAGGCAGGCAACATTTATAGGCCATTTTATGAGGAAAGGGGAATTGGAACACCTGGTCACAACGGGAAAGCTGGAGGGAAGGAGAGCACCGGGTAGACCCAGGGAGAAAGTACTAGACAGACTTGCAGAGTGGCTGAAGACAAGGAGGGTGGAAGAGATGCTTGAGGCAAAAAGAGATGGAGACAGATGGAAGTTCATAATCGCCAACGCCATGCGGCAAGGCACCTGATGATGATGATGATAATTATGAGTAAAGAGAAATTAGAACACCTGGTCAAAACAGGAAATCTGGAGGAAAAAAGAGAACACCAGGTAGAACCAGGGAGAAAATATTAACGCACTTGCACGGCGGCTGAGGACAGAGAAGGTGGAAGATGCGCTTGCAGCGACAGGGGATAGATTCGTGTGGAGGGCCATGATCGCCAAACGCCATGCGGCAGGGCACATAATGATGATGATGATGATGACCACCTTTGTCCAGACAGCAGCAACTGGTTCTGATGAGACTCTGCACAGGCCACAGCCGGCACAACGCCCACATGAACCACAAGTTCCAACAGACACTGACACAAAACCTACTGCCTCTGTGGTCAACAGGACCAGACAGCTGACCACATATATTGCAGCGATTTCGCCTCATTCGGTAAGAGCGACAGGAGACGTGGCTCACTTCAGCCCGTCTGACCACCAAGCTTCATGGTAGCCAGCAGAAATTGGGAACAAAGAAGGAAAGGAAGAAGGAAAGAAAGAAACAAACAAAAACTGGCCATGTTTATCGCAGACAAACAAATAGCAATGAAACGAGCAAAAACTAGTCACGTTTCTCGCAAACAAAACAAACACCAACAACAACCCAACCACCACCAACCAACCACCAAACCAACCAACCAACCAACCAACCAACCAACCAACCAACCAATACCAACCAACCAACCAACCAACCAACCAACCAACCAACCAACCAACACCAACCAACCAACACAACCAACCAACAACCAACCAACACCAACCAACCAACCAACCAACCAACCAACCAAACCAACCAACCAACCAACCAACCAAACCAACAACCAAAACCAACCACAACCAACCAACCAACCAACCAATAACCAACCACAACCAACAACCAACCAACCAACCAACCAAAACCAACAACCAACCAATTAACCAACTAACCAACCAATTAACCACAGCCAACCAAGCAAGCAAGCAAGCAAGCACAAGCAACCAACAAGCAAGCAACAACCAACCAACCAACCAACAACAACCAACCAACAACCAACCAACAACCAACCAACAACCAATCAACCAACCAAATAACCAACCATCCAACCAACCAACCAACCAACCAACCAACCAACCAACCAACCAATTAACCAGCCAACCAACCAACCAACCAACCAACCAACCATCCAACCAAGCAAGCAAGCAAGCAAGCAAGCAAGCAAGCAAGCAAGCAACCAACCAACAACCAACCAACCAGCAACCAACCACCAACCAACCAACCAACCAACCAACCAACCAACCATCCATCCAACCAACCAATCAACCAACCAACCAACCAACCAATCAACCAACCAACGAACAAAACAAAAAACTGGCACCGTTTAAATAACAAAGAAACAAGCAAAATCTGGCCACGTTTCTGGCAAACAAAACCAACCAACCAACCAACCAGCCAGCCAATCAACCACCCACCAAACCACCCACCCACCCATCCAACCAACCAAACCACCCACCCACCCACCCAACCAACCAACCAAACCACCACCAAACCACCCACCCAAGCAACCAGCCACAGCCAAACCAACAAATTGGCCACGTTCATCGCCAGATGTGACCTGATCATGTAGACAGGAAAAAAAAAAGGCAAGAAGAGAAGATAACTACCTCCACAACCATCGCTACCACACTACCACTATTACCATTAATTAATACCGTTATTAGCACCACCGTGTCAGCTACCACTGCTTTTTTTTTCTTCTCTTTATTACTTTTTCTTCTTTGGATGGTACATGTATCCCATACATCAGCCCCTTATATTGTTCTGCAGGACCACACACAACATACCAGGGAAGGTTATCGTACCACGAGTAAGGAGCTTGGCTGTCACAGTCATTGCACGTGAAAACACACACTGCATAGACTGATGCCGCTGACTCGGTGCGCGAAAGATGCAGAGCACGTGACTTACTGCTCGTGCAGATTTTGACTGCACGCGGTGTCAAGCGAAGACGTGGTGACTAATCAACATGATGTGTGCTTGTCGTCATAAAGCAAGAAATAAAAGAAAGATATATACATACAGAAAACCGAAGGGAGAAAGACAAAGAAGGAAAGTTAAAGAACAGGGGAAAAAGACAGAAATAGACTAAAGACAGAAAGGCTGTGATGTGAATTCGTAGATACTGAGTCATGATAACACAGAAATTATTTTTAAAAAAAGAAAAGAAATAAACAAAGGCGTTAAAAGAGACTGGCAGGAGGGGGGGGGGGGGAGAGTGAAACAGAGAAAGAGAGAGAGAGAAAGAAAGAGAGAGAGAGAAAGAGAGAGAGACATAAAACAGAGACAGAACAGGACACAGAGATAGAGACAAAGAGAGAGAGAGGAAAAGAGAGAAAGAGAAAGAGAGAGAGACAGACACAGATAGACAGAGAGAGAAACAGAGAGAGACGGAGAGACAAAGAGACAGAGAGAGAAAGAGATGAGGAGGAGGGAGGGAGGAAGGGAGGGAGGGGAGAGAGAGGGAGAGAGACAGAGATATAGAGACAGACAGAGACACAGAGACAGAGAGAAAACAAGACATAGACAGAGACAGAAGACAGAGAGAGAGACAAGAGAGAGGAAAGAGAGAGGAGGAGGAAGAGAAGGAAGAGGAAGGGAGAGAGAGAGACAGAAGAGAGAGAGAGAGAGAGACAGACAGACAGACAGAGACAGACAGAGACAGAGAGAGACAAAGAGAGGGAGATGTGGGTAAGTATTGCAGTAGAAAAAAGAAAGAAAACGCAAACGAAGTCGAATACTACTTTTAATTTGTTCTATGTCTGTGATCAAGAAAAAAGGCGCCATTCCCATCCAGAAATACAAATACATACAGATATACAGACAGGCAGACATATAGACATACAGATATGTGTATATACATAGACATACAGACATACAAACATCTATAGGAAAAAATCGTTTTGTTATACTTAAAAACAGATTCTTTCACAAACATTGATGACACGATTTTCATTTTGTTTGGGCCCCTTTACAACTGTGACTCAAATGCGGTCATACGCTTTTAAAGAAACAAATTTGGGGCTGATCGTCGGCACCATTGAAGAAAATCTGAAACAGATTCGATTCATCCACAAACGTCTAAGAAGCCATACTGATGAATTTGTGCCTTCCTGGGTCATACTGACCTGTGATACTTTTTGTATTTGGTATTTGGTGTTTGTTCGTTTGTAATCTTACGTCTACGTTTGACAAAGGCCAGTGGAGTTAGGGTGTAGGGTGTCAAAGGGTTAAGTTTTTGTTTTGCTGCAGGAGGCTGGTGGATAGAAAGAGAGTATCAAAGGGTTAAGTTTTTGCTTTGCTGCAGGAGGCTGGTGGATAGGAAGAGGGTGTCAAAGAGTTAAGTTTTTTTGCTTTTGGCTGCAGGAGGCTGTGTGGAATAGGAAGAGGGTGTCAAAGGGTTAATGTTTTCGTTTTGCTGCAGGAGGCTGGTGGATAGGAAGAGGGGTGTCAATAGGGTTAAGTTTTTGCTTTGCTAGCACGGTTGACGATGCAGGATGTTGGTAGACAGGGTGCAGGAGTCAGTAGGTTAATTAAGACTGACGGGACTTCAAAATCCCTAAAGCCTAAGGGATGTCGGTGGCTCTTTCAGCATAAATAATATCCCTACCTTATGGAAATTCTCTGCCAGAAAGTATTCTTTTCTCTCACTCTCTTTCTTTTCTACTTTGTTTCTTTGCTTTCTGACATTTCTTCCTATCGTATTCTGTCCTCAGCCACTCTGCAAGTCCGTCCAATATTTCCTACATGGGTCTACCTGGTATTCTCTTTCCCTCCAGCTTTCATGTTATGACCAGGTGCTCTAATTCCTCTTTCCTCATCAAATTCCTATAAATCTTGATTGTCTTTTCCTAAACTTCTTTATTAATAATCTTCGTGTGTCTACCTCTCCTTCAAGACTGTCTCGTTTGTTTTCTTTGCTGTCCATGGAACTCTGAACATTCTTCTTAAAAACCACATTTCGGTTGCCTCAATTTT
>JAPXFY010000018.1:67915562-67926024 GCA_030674185.1 Monoplex corrugatus
TCGGCAAAACAGTCTGCAGGCCTGTTGAAACTTAACTGATCTTTCTTTGTTTACTGTCTTAGATGTCTTCATCATGGTGTTACCATGGTACCATCACAATCTGCCATGAGCATAGATGGACAATAAAACTGCTTTTTTATTCTTACAACGGGAAAGCTGGAGGGAAAGAGAGCACCAGGTAGACCCAGGGAGAGAATGCTGGACGGACTTGCAGAGTGGCTGGGATGAGGAGGGTGGGGGAGATGCTGGGGCAACGAGAGATAGAGATGGTTGGATGTCCATGGTCGCCAATGCCATGCTGCAGGGCACCTGATGATGATGATGATGATGATGATGAAGAACAAAAACAAAGAAACAAACTTGAAATCAAAGGAGAGCTACATGATATGACACCAATACATAAGTTGACGCAAAGACTTGATGGAGTCGCAAGACATATCTGTCACGTGGTTTAGTATCGGTACAAGTTCGGTACATGTGCACCATATAAAACAGTGCCACTACAAGTTCATTGCATGTGTACCAATGCTCTGGTAGTCACTGGCCGTCTAGCAAGTAAAGTGGAATAAGATCTTACAACAAAAACTATAGTAGTGTGGCATGGTGAAATCACAGTTATTTCGTTTTAAGCAGAATGAATAACTCTTGTGTTTAAGAGGGCCTACGGAGTCAGATTTGACCTGACTTTACAAGACCTCTGTTTAGGCAAGACTGGACATCGCCTGGTTTGGTTTCTGATGCTGGTGTTTGAAATAATCAGCATTGCACATGTTTTGATCAGGTCTCTCTAGTAATTAACCGATTCCTGTCAAGATGATGGTTCAGATGTGAGCTGTCAAGAGCTGTGTTGTTGTGAGGCTGTGTGTATACTAATGGTCTATCACTGAGCGAAATCAGGAGTGGAGTAACTGAGGGTTTTTTATTCTTTGGTCTTATGACTAGTTATGGTTTAGTGACTATTACTAGTTTTGGTTTTATGCCTAATTTTGGGTTTTTGTGGTTTTATGGTGTAGATTGTATCCTAGTATTTGTGTTTTTTGTTTGTTTGTTTGTTTGTTTGTTTGGTACCGGCTATAGTTTGACTGTTATCTATAAATCTTGTTTCTCATCAAACATATTTTCTAATTGTAAACTCTTTTCACCTATAATATTACAATTTGTGCTGCGAAACAAAAGCTGGAGGGAAAGAGAACACCAGGTAGACCCAGGGAAAAAATATTGGACGGACTGGCAAGGTGGCTAAGGGATAGATTCATATGGAAGGCCATGATTGCCAACGCTATGCGGCAGGGCAGGTGATGATGATGATGATGATGATGATGATGATGATGATGATGATGATGATGATGATGATGATGATGATGATGATGCGAAGCAGGGTGGGAACCAGGGAAGAATTATGATAGGAAAAACCGTGCCAGTGTAAAGGAGATCAAGTACTGAGGGGATTAGGCGCTCAAGCCTGAAGAGTGGAGTTGATACCCAAGGAGAGAAACGGAGGACAAAGCAACCCAGAGATCTTATACCATGTATTCATTTTGTTACTGATCTGCTGTCTTGTAGATACAATTAGCCTTCTTGCCTTTCTGAAGTCTTGGCAAAAAATATGTGAATATGAATATGGATTTGAATCGAGGGAGAGGGGATGGGCACTGCCTTCGTGGTGCTGCCCCAGGGAAAAGTTGAGGTCACTGCCACCTCACTCCTCGACGATCCCAGAGTTATGGAACTATTTAAGTAGGACCTGGCTAGCTCGTGGGTTTATGTGCAGGTTAAGGCTTGTGCCGTGATCATTCTGGATCTTCTCCATCACATGGCACCTGTGACGTTGGTGCATGTATGGAATTCATTCCGAGTGCGGAAACGTCATCTTGAGAAACCGAAACTGAAACTGAGACTGTCTTGTAGATACTGTTTCAACAAAGACGAGGAGGACAGAAAGATAAGATAATTGTCTTATTTTCATGTTGCCAAGTTGATTTTTTGGGGGTCTTATTTATAAAATATTAAAAAATACCTTGTTTGTAAAAGATCCTTTGGGGTATAAAACACGACTTGAAAAGGGCCTGGGCTCGAAACGTTGTGTTTTATACTCCAAAGGATCTTTTACAAACAAGGTATTTTTTAATATTTTGCTTTTACCCTCAAGATCCAGCAGTCATATTTTGTTTTACCTTCAGTGGTCTTATTTATATGTTGCCAAAGTTGATTCTTATTTTTTGTCTTATTTTTATGCTGGCATGTTAAATCTTTTTATTTATTTATTTTTGGTCTTATTTTTATGATTCTTTTTGTTATGTTACCTAAGTTGATTCTTCTTGTTTTTGTTGTTGTTTGATTTTTATGTTGATTCTTATTTTTTGTCTAATTTTTGTATGGCCAAGCTGATTCTTATTTTGTCTTATTTTTATGTTACCAAGTTGATACTTATTTTGTGTCTAATATTTTATGTTTCCAAAGTTGTTTCTTATTTTGTGTCTAATATTTTATGTTTCCAAAGTTGTTTCTTATTTTGTGTCTAATATTTTATGTTTCCAAAGTTGTTTCTTATTTTGTGTCTAATTTTTATGTTACCAAGTTGTTTCTTATTTTGTGTCTAATATTTTATGTTTCCAAAGTTGTTTCTTATTTTGTGTCTAATTTTTATGTTACCAAGTTGTTTCTTATTTTGTGTCTAATATTTTATGTTTCCAAAGTTGTTTCTTACTTTTTGTCTAATATTTTATGTTTCCAAAGTTGTTTCTTATTTGTGTCTAATATTTTATGTTTCCAAAGTTGTTTCTTACTTTTTGTCTAATATTTTATGTTTCCAAAGTTGTTTCTTATTTTGTGTCTAATATTTTATGTTGCCAAAGTTGTTTCTTACTTTTTGTCTAATATTTTATGTTTCCAAAGTTGTTTCTTATTTTGTGTCTAATTTTTGTGTTGCCAAAGTTGTTTCTTATTTTGTGTCTAATTTTTGTGTTTCCAAAGTTGATTATTTACTTTTTTAGAGGAAGTTCTCAGCAGAAACTCTATAGATTTTTAAAATACTGTCATTTAGCTTGTATTTATATATACCTCGTATTTTTGTAAAACAAACAAACAAACAAACAAACAAACAAACAAACAGACAGACAGACAAACAAACAAACAAAACAAAAAACAAAAAAGAAAGAAAGAAAGAAAAGAAAAGAAAAGAAAACAGTCATGGACAAGATGAACACACCCAGGACGCCCAAATGAAATCTTATGGCCAACGTACTAACTAGGGCATATGTGACCTCCCACCACGAAATCAGTCTTAACTCGCAGTCAGTCGAACAGCACTAGGAGCTGAAACGGTGACTGAGGGTCTATCTGGGGTGTTTTGACTTTTTCTCAAAACTGATATTTGTAGACTATAATCTATCTCCCACAGAAAGTGTTTTCTTAAAAAAATATTATGAATCAATTTAAATCGGTATTTTAATGCACTGATCGCAGCAGAAAGAACGCAATTTCCTACCAAAAGTACTATTTTTGTCTCTTATTATGACCCGTAACCTGTACAGTACCCGCACATGTAATATACGGATGGAAGGCTCTTTGGTGCACCTTTCAGATAATGACAGCGAAAATTAGAAACAAACTGGGTCAAAGCCACCAGATAAAGAAATTTAAGGAAATGTGTAGGCGAGCACACAAAAACTTTAGAGGCCGTTTTCTCAAAATGGCAGTCATACAACTTAATGACTTTAAACATACATAACTTCTACACTTTTTTTTAGTACAAGCTTTATTCAAGTACCAAAATACTCAGCAAAATGTACACTTTCCAGTGATATGTATATCTCAAAATTCCCAAAATGCTAGTTAAGACTGATTTCGTGGTGGGAGGTCACATATTCACATAGAAGTGATAGGAGCGTGGTTTGTCACTGAGGACAGTCATCCAACAGACAGTGGTCAGGTGTTTAAAATCACAGCCTGAGCAGAAAAATCGAATTGTAATCCAAGAGCCCAGGGAGGTTACGAATTTACTGGAGAACCTCATGTGGATGGGGACTATCCTGTTGAAGATTTCATATGGGAATTACAGAATCTTCTTGAAAATGAAGGGGATTCCGAAAAAAAGAAAAAAAAAGAAAAAAGAAAGATAGTGATGTCTTGAAGGCGCAGCACACCATGAAGTAAAAATTTGCGATAGTCCTAAATCAATGATGACAGGAAATTTTGCTTTGAATGCGTATGGCTATCCCAGTA
The DNA here is from genome assembly GCA_030674185.1 of Monoplex corrugatus. Lineage (NCBI taxonomy): Eukaryota > Metazoa > Mollusca > Gastropoda > Littorinimorpha > Ranellidae > Monoplex > Monoplex corrugatus. The sequence continues at coordinate 67,919,787 of JAPXFY010000018.1, forward strand.
TTCATGTCCAGTTTCATTGAAAAGAAGCATGGTGTGCTTGAAGGCATTCGCTTTTATGGAAATGGCCTTTATGTGTTTTAACCAGTCAAAATTAGACTGTTGACAGTCAGCACTTGAACATGCATGGTGACGAGAAATTGCTAGTTGAGTAATTTTGTGAAGGTCTGCGGGAAAAGTATCAAACTCTCGAGCTAATACATCAAATGAAAATTAAGTCAATCTTCTTTTGTAGAAATTAGAAAATAGAAAAAGTCAAGCAACATTTATCGGATATTTTATGAGGCAAGAGAAATTAGAGCATATAGTCACAACAGGAAAGTTGGAGGGAAAAAGAGTACTAGGTAGACCCAGGGGAAAATATTGAACGGACTTGCTGGGTGGCTGAGGAAAGAGTGGGTGGGAGATGTACTTGCAGCGACAAGGAAGGAGGGTCATGGTCGCCATCGCCATGTGGCAGGGCGCATGATCATGATGATGATGATACCAGTATGCTGTCTTTATTTCCATCATGCCCAATCATTTCAGCAGGGATATTGTCTGCGTAGACAATAACATACATAATTAAAACAAAACAGAGAAAAATTAACCAAGGGGAAGAAAAGAAAAAGAAAAACAACCCCGCCATGACACATCAAGATGTTCCATAGCACGTCGGTTGAAATGTTGTTTGGGAAATTTGCCATTTTCAGTCAGCCTGGAAAGCACGAACGATAACTGCAGAGCTTCCTGGTAAAGATCGAGCGTGGACCTTTGTAAGCTTGCTTCACCATCATACAACAATCACTGTTCTGGTCTGTTATATTCTTATTTCTATATAAAATTTATGCCCGAAAGATGTGAAATATTCATCATTTGATGATAATTGACATTGTGTGTCCATGAGCATTTTTTTTGCTTACCGGTCTGCAGAAACTTTATGACCGGGTGTTACTGCAAATTTTATCCAGCACAGTGAGCAGGCTGCTCAGTCGCACTTCCTAAGTTTCTAATAGTATAAATTGGTGTGAACTTCAGTGTTTACACCAGCACTGGTCAGCAGACAGTGAGACGAAAGCAGAAGAAGGCTGAAACCAACAACACGGCATAAAGCTTAATAATTGAGGTGTGAGGAGGAAAGTGGAAGAATAGAATGGTTCAGACGTTCGTCTGTCAGTAACTTAACTCGAGATTCTATGGTTCGTTTTCCGGTGAGGCCTCAACGTCTAGTCCTTCAAAAGGGGACGGGGGAAAAAAAACGAAAAAAAAACACCACAAAAAAAACCCTGAGCACACTAAAAGATCCCGTGGCAGTTGAAAATCGTGAAGAGCAGAGCATTTGCCTAGGTGCTGCCCAGGCGTAAAAATATTGGAGAGATCTATAGGTTTATTATTTCCCAGATCCCTCCCCCTGAAGCCTTATAAGCCTTTTTGCCTTTCTAAACTCTTGTGGGGGAAAAAATAGAGACTATGTCGGAAAAATTTGTGTGTGTGTGTGTGTGTGTGTGAGACAGATGGAGGAGGATGGCTTCAGTCATGGGTCACACACCGTATTCTGCTCCTTTCTTCCACCCCTCAGTTTGAATGTGCATTGTTTTGTGCCCTGAACGTGGAGCTGAAGGTTTCATCATTGTTGGTGATTGTTTTGGTGAATGATGAGAGTGCATGGTTTGATTTGATTCTTGAATCCAGATTTGGCTCCTTATAAATGTCAGTATTGTTATTATTATATTAATTATCAAAATGTGTATTCTCAACAACAGAATATATGTAAAATCTCTAATAGCAAGGCTTAAAAATATTCATCATCATGTTCCTTGCCGCATGGCATTGGCGGTAATGGCCCACCATGTGAATGTCTTTTGTTGCTGCAAGTATTTCTCCTTCCCGTCTTGTGTCTACCCACTGTGCTTAACTTTCTCATACAGTAATACTAACAGTTTCTCCTTGGGTCCACCTAGTGCTCTTTTTCCTTGTAACTTTCCTGTTTGTCTTGGGAGAGAGCAAGGCTTAGGGGGTGAACCTTGACAGAAAATCTGATGGAAAGCAACAGGAAACCACCATCGTATTTTTCCTAGAAAACCATGGCCCAAAACAATAAAAATTAAGTGAACAACATAAATGGGGGTGCCATAGGATCACCTCCATCCAGTAGGGGAAGTCATGGTAAGCAGATGACACCAGAACATAATCAATCCACTGCAGTGAAATTACAAAATATCAGAATGTCGAGATAGAAAGATTGAATCATGAATGTCAGTATTTTAGGAATAGGAGAAGTGAGATGGAAGAGAGCAGGCATGATGACATTGGGCAAGGAGACAGACATGAAAGAGTGGAACTGGAAGGCATCATAATGGACAATGATGCTATTGATGGATAAGGCAAAGTTCATCAAAGGATATTGGACCATATCAGACCACATCTTATGAGTTACAGTAGATTGGAGGGCAAGCCATTTGATATCAACATCATCCAAGTATATGCACCAACATAGATCTGCTAATAACGAGGAAGAAATTTTAAATATTTGCGTTGTCAAGTACTCTAGCCTATAGTTGTATAGGTCTAGCCTTGTCAGACTTGCTTGATAGGCCCAAGGCCTACAGATTATCATTTTTGTAAAAACTATTATAGAATGGAATAGAGGGAGCATGCTTCTTGAAAAGGGAGTTACAGCACTATGAGTTGAGTGCTTCTGCACTCATATCAGTACCTTGATGTGCTACATCATGCGCAGTATCCTTTTCCGTCACATTTCTAAAGGCTAAAGCCAGTCATGGTTTCTGCCTTAGAGTCTGAGGCTGGAGGTCTATCAATCAAAACTAAGACATCAGTGAAGATAAATCACTGGAAATGTAAGCAAAAAGAGAAAAATGCGAGCCATTTTCCCAGACATTGCCATAGTTATTGTTCTTAAGTTAAATTGTATTGTTAGAGTTAGAATCTTACATGACACACTACATTGCCATAGTTATTGTTCTTAAACTGTAAAGTATTGTTGAAACACTGGTTAACAGCTTCTCTGCTTAAACCCCCTTGACTGCTGAGGCTGTCTCAGCTTGGTCAGTGGCCCAGTGCTGAGCTATTTTGTCTACAGGGAAGTTTATCTTTTTAGCAGTGTGCTTGACAACACATTCAAAAGAAAAGGGGTAGAACTCAAGCTTGTCATGAGTCACCATCAGAATCTTCATGGGAATCTGCCTCTGCCAGTGACTGAAAGCCAGTACTTCATTACATGAACTTCATGCCACAGAGATCAAGAGAACACTTGCATTGGTTGTCAAACTTATTCAAACACACACAGAAGAAAAACCCATCATGTGCTGCATGCCAATCAGATGGAAAATAGAGCTGACTAGCAAGTTCAGCAGATGCAGTCAAGAGGTTAAAGTCTTAAATGGTAGCCATACATCAGCTGGAGGATGTTTTATGCAGAATGCAGTGACTCAAAGACGAGGTGAAATTATGCTTTTGTCACTCACTAGCTGACTAATCACTAGCTCAAAAGACAACAGCGGTCAGCTTTAATGCATCACAAAGCTTCTGTTGATCACCAGTGACAGAAATGAGAAATGAGTTACGTTTTTATTTATTGTTGTTTTTTGTATCAGTGTATGTGTGTCAGTTTCTCAGTATTCTCCCAGTCTGATGCCTCTGGGTGTGTCTCTTGTATTCCAGAATTCTGTAACTTTGGACCTAGCATTCTTTTCCAGACTTACAGTATTGACTTTTGAGTTTGGTTAACATGGAATTCATATGTGTTCCACCCTTGTCTGCTAGCAGTTAGCCGGCAGACTTCCATAACCTGCACGAAACCCTTTATGCTGGCAAAGTTTCGAAATGATTGTCATTTATTTTTTAGAGAGCTCTAAGTATTTCTCTCTTCAAACAGTACTGTTACTTGTATTAGGTCTCACCTTTTTCTCCTCTCTCCTCTTTGCCCTACTAGTAGCCTACTATACAGATTTTATTGGCATGATTGGTTGTGTGAATAGGGTGATGGAGTGCATGTTTCAACAATTTGTCTACAAGCCTGTTAGTTTATGTGCGTTTTCAGCATGACTCCCAGTGTTGGTGTTTGTGTCTGTCATGTCTGTGCATATGTGCTTGCCTATACTTCTTTGTGTGTATGCGTTGTGCAAGTCTGTATGTCTGTGTCAGTATATGTCACTTTTATCATGTGTATGCGTTCTTATGGACCTGTTTGCATACTATACACATACTATACTTTTGTTTGTTTGTTTTTCTATGTTGCATCATGCTTTATATCATTGATTTATTGTTGGCACATGTTTTGGTTTAGAAATATAACATTTTCTGTAAAGTGCAAAGCCCTTAGGAGCTTGTATCCCTGGATTTTGCGCCATATAAAGCTTGATTATTTACAATAATATATTTCTCTGCCATAACCAGAGTTTAATAATATAAATCTTGCACATGCTTATGCATGCATGATTAATGTAAAAAAATTTAATGAATTTGTGATACTTGTTCAGTTGTTGTTTGTAGTGTTTGCATATATATATAATTATTGGATTATTTTAATTGTATCTTTATTCCTTTTCTCACACTGGACTGAGCAGCAGGGCAATTTAAGTCTTTTTCTCTTAATAATTGTATCTGGTGTGTGTTTGTTTGGGATCTTACGCTTGACAAAGGCCAGTTGGCCAAAAATTTGCACCCGTCTTGTCTTGTATTAAATATGTGTTCTTATTCTTTTTTCGTGTTTTTTTTCTCTGGTTTTTATATCTTTGTTTATTCATTGATATTATTATTACAACATGAGTGACTTGTTTTCAGAAAGTTGGTGACCACAAGAGCGTGTGTTGATCAGCATCATGTCTGACGATCGCAGAGCAAAAGACGATGAGGACCAGCCTCCTACCAAGAAAATGAAAATAGTGGAGAAAAAAGGTAGTCATAATCATGTGTTGTTTGTGTGTGTCTGTATGTGTGTTTGTGTGTGTGTACCACTTTGTGTGTATGTTCATTATTTCTTTCAACATCTATTCACACGTATGCTTTTAGATGAAAATATTGTATCTGTGTGTCTGTACGTGTGTGTGTGTGTATGTGTGTGTGTGCGCGTGCGCGTGTGCTTGTATCAACATACAATGTATGTTAGACTGCTAAGTGACAGTAAATGGTATTTGATGATAATGGTAAATTGTGTGTGTGTGTGTGTGTGTGTGTGTGTGTGTGTGTGTGTGTGTGTGTGTGTGTGTGTGTGTGTGTGTGTGTGTGTGTTGTGTGTGATATGGCTTTATAAGTTTACAAGCAAAATGGAAACAGTGGAAAGGAGGCACTGCTATCAAATCTTAACTTTCAGTATCGCAGCAGTTTAATTTAAACAAGTTTGAATGTCCCCCTTCAAGAATTGAAGAAGTGACTCAGGATATAGTAAGTCATGCAAATCATTCTGACCCATAAATTTAAAGCAAAACTGGATGGGAGGAAGGGGGGGCTAGATGTAGGATATATGGTGCATGTTTTGGGGTCTCTGCAGTTTGGGTGGCCTGTAATTGGGCTTAAGGTGAATTTCTACTGTAGGGGTGGGGAGTAATGGTGTTTTGGAAACTTTAGAGCAGTTGTGTTATGAAGTTGTACTTTGATGTACATGTGACTGCTCAACAGATGGGCCTTTGGGTAGATGGTAATATTTATATTTTGCAGAACCTGAAAGTTTGCTATAGGAACTCAACTATATTTTGCAGAACCTGAAAGTTTGCTAGGAACTCAACATCTTATCAAAATGCACAATTTATTTACAAACTTATGAAATTTGCTTAGATTGTTTTAAATCTTGTATAATATAGCATTTGTGGTGTTGGAGTTTGCAGTTTGTTCATCGTTCTCTGACAATTCTGTATGTGCTCTTTCCAGTCTGCCAGTAATTATGTGGCAGGCTATGTAAGCTGTACAAAACCCAGTGCATTGGCAAGGTCTTGAAATGGGGAGGGGGTGGGGGTGGAGAATATGACCTACAGAACACTAAGCTGACACCACCAGACCACACTGATTAGAGTATTAAGGAGTATTAAGATGGGCAGTGAACAGGCCAATTTCTTTGTTGTGAGTTAGGATTGAACTTGAGACATCAAATCATGAGTCCACAGAACTTGGCCAGCCTGCGCTGAAAACCTGTGGCCACCCAGAGGGCCACAGAGATCGAGAGAACACTTGCATTGGTTGTCAAACTTATTCAAACACACACACACACACACACACACACACACACACACACACACACACACACACA
>JAPXFY010000018.1:67926124-67928624 GCA_030674185.1 Monoplex corrugatus
TTGCTAAAATTTCCTGGCCCTACCGCAGGTGTCTGTATCTCTCAGGCATGGGGTTGATGTTTTGAAAAAAAATTTTTAAGGAACAGTAAGCTAAAAGTGCACCCCTGTAAAAGGTAGTTTTCAGTCCTACTAGAACTCCACAAAATCATTTTTATTTTCTGACATCCCCCTCCTCCTCCTCCTCTCCTCCCTCACCCCTTCATCATCTTCATCATAAATATCATTAATATTTTTGAAAAAAAAGGGTTTCCAAACTTTTTTTTGCCCCATTAATCCTTTGACCCCTGCACCCTGTCCACCATCTTTCCTGCATTGCCAATCAGGTTAGAAAAAGAAAAAAACAAAAAAAAAAAAAAAAAAAAAAAAAACCCCTTTTTTGTTTTCCCTCCCCAATCCAACGTTTCCCTGCAAAAAGGGTGGATGGGGTGAGGGAGTAAAAGGGGGTTAATTTTTTTCAGTTGGTGGTAAGGTGGGGAGTAAAAGGGTTTTAGGGGAAAAGGGGAAAAAAAAGGTGAGCACGAAAGGCACTGCCTAAGTACAATGACCCTTTAATTGTTTGTCGTTAAAAGTTTACACAGGGAAAAGGGAAAACCCCTTCCCAAACCCCGATAAGGGGTTTAGGTTTTTACGCCCGCAGCAAAAAAACGAGAAGCTGTCAGAGCGTTTGGCAGTGGGTTGGTGAATGTTTAATGTCTTGTTACCTGAGCGGGGAAGAACCAGAAAAACAAGTTGCTTCTAAGGTTTGGGTTCACCGTGATTTAGGGCCCGCATTGCTTTCACACTGGTCCCTCTCCTTCCCTTTACAAAAATCATACGTTTAAAACGGGGTCATGCACCTTTGGGTGAAAAAAGGGAAAACTACAGTCCATTTATGTAGTTGTTTTTTTGTTTTGTATTCATTATCCTAGCTACAGAGTAAAAATCAACCTACCAACCAAACGACCAACCAAACAACCAACCAACCAACTGACAACCAACTGACCAAGCAAGCAAGCAAGCAAGCAAGCAAGCAACCAACCAACGAATCGACCAACCAATCAACTGACCCACCAACCGACCAACCAACCAACCAACCGACCAACCAACCAACTGACCAACCAACCAACCCACCAACCAACCAACCAAAGAACCAACCAACCAACCAACCAACCAACCAACCAACAACAACAAAAACCACCCAAACCAACCAACCAAACAACCGACCTATCGACCAGCCGACTGACCAACCAACCAACCCTCCAACCAACCAAACAACCAACCGACTGACCGACCGACCAGCCGACTGATCAACCAACCAATCAACCAACAACAAAAACCATTCAAACCAACCAACCAACCAACCAACCAACCAACCAACCAACCAACCAACCAACCAACCAACCAAACAACCAACCAACCAACCAAACAACCAACCAACCAACCATCCAACCAACCAACACAACACGATTTCATGCAATGGATATGATTACACGACAGTCAACATATATGGCACACTTAACAGTCACAGCTATATTGATGATTTTCAGTCCTTCTGGTTTTCTGCATACATTTGCTTCGTGCCATTGTTCTGATCTCTTTCTTCCATTCTGTATTGGTCATTGGTTTAATGTCTATTCATTTAAGTGATTGTAGACAAAAAAGAAATCACTAAATAAAGAGATAAATAAAAAGAAAAGAAAAGAAAAAGAAAAACATATATGTTATACGATTTAATGATAATAATAATAATAATGATAACAATAAGAAAGAAAGAAAGAAAGAAATACGTACAAAAATCAAAAACAAACAAAAAATCCCAAAGAAAGAAAGAAGCGATGTGGGGAAGAGGGTATTGAAACAGGAAGGGCAAATGCAGATGTTTATGTGTAATCAGTCTTGGTTTAAAAAAAAAAGAATTTAAAGTTCAAATTCATGTTACTTATAGCCCACCCGATTATTACAAACATCATCGTCAAGTGCCTTGCCACATGGCGTTGGCGATCATGGCCCTCCATATGCATCTGTCTCTTGTTGCTGCAAGCACATCTTCCACCCTCTTTGTCCTCAGTCACTGTGCAAGTCCGTCCAATATTTTTTCCCTCGGTCTACCTGGTGCTCTCTTTCCATCCAGCTTTTCTGTTGTGACCAGGTGCTTCAATTCCCCTTTCCTCATACAATGGCCTATAAATGTTGCCTGTCTTTTCAAAAGAATAATAATAATAATAATTACAATATTTATATAGCACAAAATCTTGATAAAATCAAATCTAAGCGCTGAAGCAGACACACACGCACGCACGCACGCACGCACGCACACACACGCACGCACACACACACACACACACACACACACACACACACGCATGGCTATAAATGGGGAGAAAGAATAAAAGCAATAAAAGCAAGAATAAAAGCAATGGAAAATTATAGAGAGCATAGCATATACAATTATATATTATAACCATGTGATTCCCCTCCAAGTGGAGACAGGCTGCAGAGGGGGGGGGGGGGGGTGGTTGAG
>JAPXFY010000018.1:67933624-67943624 GCA_030674185.1 Monoplex corrugatus
AGTAGTACTAGAAATACAAGAAGAATAAGGAGAAGAATATATAAACAACAACAAACAAAACAAACAAACGATAACAGCGGCAATGACAAACAAGAAGAAGAAAAACAAAAACAAAAAGAAGAAGAAGAAATAATGGTATTACAAAGAAGAAAAGAAGAAAAAGAAAAGGAGGAAACAGCAGAAAAAGAAAGAGAGAAGAGTAGAAGAGAAGAAAGAAGGAGAGGAAGAAGAGAACTGAAGAAGAAGAAGGAAGGAGAGAGAAAGAGAAGAAGAAGAAATTCACCAAAAGTTACAACCAATGTTTGAACGACAGAAGAGAAGACTCACAGATGGTGATTATAAACATATTATGAGTTGATGATGATGACGACTAAAGAACAAGAATAACAAGAAGAGTGTGATGGCATAGATGACAAGAAAAGCTTAATGAAAAGAAAACCAAAACCAAAATAAGAAAATGACAATGTTACCTTCATATCTGGATAAAGAACTGTGAAGACAGGATATGAGCAGATCGTTTGCAGCCAGGTGTGTTGCTAATCACAGGATATGATTATGACACACTGTGTCTCTGTTCACAGCATGCACGTTTATAGGATTGCTAAGGAGAGGAGAGAGGAAGGGTTGGGTCAGGGGTGGGGCTGGGGTGGGAGAGAGGGGTGTTGGTGGCACAGAGATCGGGTGGCAAGTGAAAGTAAGTGGTGGAGCTGTTCTGAGCCAGTGGCGTTCTAACGACAGTTAAGGTGTGATATGCTGGAAACTGTCAGCGGTTTTGCAGCAAATGAAATATCACAGAACAAACTGGAACCAGAAAAACACGAAAATAGAATCAGAACGCGTATTTCATACAACAAGACATGACAGGCGCAAATTTTCGCAATGGCTTGTCTAGAGTGAGTGTTGAAAGGACAAGAACACATGATAACAAGACGTGAAGGACCACACACTGATAAGAAAGAACGTTGAAAGGACAAGAACACAATGATAACAAAGAAGGTTTGAAAGGACCAGAACACAATGATAACAAAGAACGTTGAAAGCCCAGAACACAATGATAACAAGAACGTTAAAGGACAAACAATGATAACAAAGAACGTTGAAAGGACAAAAACACAATGATAACTAAGAACGTTGAAAGGACAAGAACACAATGATAACAAAGAACGTTGAAAGGACCAGAACACAATGATAACAAAGAACTTGAAAGGACCAGAACACAATGATAACAAAGAACGTTGAAAGGAAAAGAACACAATGATAACAAGAACGTTGAAAGGACAGAACACAATGATAACAAAGAACGTTGAAATGACAAGAACACAATGATAACAAAAACGTTGAAAGGATCAGAACACAATGATAACAAAGAACGTTGAAAGGACAGAACACAATGATAACAAAGAACGTTGAAAGGATCCAGAACACAATGATAACAAAGAACGTTGAAAGGACAAGAACACAATGATAACAAAGAACTTGAAAGGACCAGAACACAATGATAACAAAGAACGTTGAAAGGACCAGAACACAATGATAACAAAGAACGTTGAAAGGACAGAACACAATGATAACAAAGAACGTTGAAAGGACAAGAACACAATGATAACAAAGAACGTTGAAAGGACCAGCCATGATGAAAACGTAGTTAGAGTAGTGTTGTAAAAGATGAAACCAGGAAAAGCCCCAGGACCAGACAATATCACTACAGAAATAATCGAGGCTAAATATTTTGGTATTGAAGAAAAAAACAGTCCTCCTAAATGAAATTTATTACACTGGAATCATCTGTAAATATATGACAAAATCAATTTTCATTGTATTTTCAAAGAAAGCAGGGGCTATAGAATGCAAACTCCATCGTACAAATCAGCTTAATGAGTCACGTAACAAAGATTCTGTTAAGAATAATTATAAATGAGGAAAGGAACAGATTAATAGAGTAATAGCAAAATAATGTGGATTTATCCAAGGGAAAGGAACTATTAATGCCATATGCGTCCTAAGAACTCTCATGGAAAGATTAATTGAGTTGAATGAATGATTTATATTTATGTTTTGTTGATTATACAAGGCCTTTGACCGGATAAGACACGAAAATTGATCAGCTAACTAGAAAGGCTCAGTGTTGATGGAAAGGATCTAAGAATAATAAGGAATATGTATTGGGAACAAAAGCAGCAACGAGAGTAGAAAATGATATAAGCTCTTTCCAAAATAAAAGAGTGATTAGGCAGGGATGTGTTCTGTCACCAGATTTGTTATCACACTTTACAGCAAACCATCATGAGAAACCTAGAAGTATGCTCGGGGATGAAGGTTGAAGGAAAAATGATAAATAATCTTCGTTATGCAGATGACACCGTTCTAATTGCAGAAAATGCAAAAGACCTACATAATCTTGTGAATATAATAGAAATGAAATAGAAATAAAGAGCTGGAGCTAAATAGCATGAAGACTGAAGTCATGGTAATCAGTAACAAATAGGAAATCCCTTCATGCAAAATAACATCAAATGGCACCACATTGAGACAAGTTGATTAGTTTAAATATCTGGGAATAGTCATCTCACCAAACGGCAGCTGCACATAGCTAGCAGAATCGGCCAAGCTAAAACAACATTCAAGAAAATGAAAAGCCTTCTTACTAACCAGTGCCTATCAATTAACATCATGAAGAGAGTTCTTCGATGCTGTATAGAACCGATATTGTTGTACGGATGTGAAGTATGGACAGTCAACAGGCAAATTCAGAACAAGATTGAGGCAGCTGAAATGTGGTTTCTAAGAAGAATGTTAAAAATTCCATGGACAGCAAAGAAAACAAACGAGACAGTCTTGATGATGGAAGCAGACACAAAAAGATTATTAATGATGAAGATCAGGAAAAGACAAGCAACATTTTAGGACATTTTATGAGGCAAAAGAAATTATAGCATCTGGTCATAACGGGAAAGCTGAAGAGAAAAAGAGCACAGGTAGATCCAGGAAGAAAATATTGGAAGGACTTGCAAAGCGGATGAAAATAGAGAGGGTTGGAGATATACTCGCAGCGACAAAGGATAGATTGGCTTAAAGGGCCGGGATCGCCAACACCATGCCGGAGGACACATGATGATGATGATGGTTTTCCATGCAGTTGTACAGTTAAATTCTATTACAGTTTGAACAGTGAGGATGGTCTGCAATGCTGTGTTGTCTTTAATGTCTATGTTTCATGGATTTTGTAAAAGCGTTTCGAAAGACGCACGGGAATTAAAATTTGAAAAAAAAAGATAAGAAGAAAACAAAATCTCTATATCAAAGTAAATCTTAATTAAGTGAAGTACATGAGTAAACATGGATTTCGAAAGAGTGGGATATTGTATGAACTGTCCTCATTTCTCCCTAGAACAGATTTCGAAATCTCTGAATGAGTGGTTTGTCCACTTCACCCTCTTCGTACCTTTTTAGTTTTTTTTCTGTTTTTATGTTTTTCGTAATTCTTTTTGCTTTGAAATAACAGCCTCGCGCATACGTTGATAGAAATATACCATGCTTGAAACACTTTCAGTCGTAACCAAATTAGACATAATTCTTATTTATTCACAGGCAACATTTACATTTTTACATACAGACATCACAAAACTGTATCTCTTTCTTCTAATACTTTTCATTGTTCTCCTTTTTCAGTTTTTTAATGTAAGGAAATTGTTTCAAATCAACCTGAGAGAAGCGTGTGTCTGTATGTGTCTCGGACAAAACGGTGTTGGCAGGATTTTCTGAACTATTTTGAGATGAATCCTTACAAAATGTCAGTGATATATGTATTCTCTTGAGGACTCACAAATGTGTAAGTGTGGAAGTCATGACGCCAAGGTCAAGATTACATGGACATGAAAGTTTGTAAAACCATTAATTTTTGAAGGCGTGTGAAAAAGGTTTTCTCATGAACGTCTGACAGTATTGAAACGATATGCTCGCTGTTGTTATATTTTACCATTGTCCTTGCCTTATGTCAAGTTAACATTTTATCTGATGCTCTCTAAAGGCCTCAGTGACCTTGAAGAAATATATAACCCGTATTTTCTGGAACAGTTTAACATTGACAGTGAGATTGTTGGAATGGCTTGGCCATATTGTTTTCTTCTTCTTTTATGTATCAATAAAAACAACCTTCCCGTACGTTTCAAACAGACTAAAGTCATTCCACGCGTAAAAATCTTATGACCTTAGCCACGTTTTTAACTACTGGCATATATATATCAATACTAACTGTTTAATCGAAACCTTTAAAAACCAGAAAGATAAACCTCTTACGTACCCCCGTGGGTATGCCGGGGGCTCTTTCGGTATGAATAGTACCCCCACCTGGAAATTCTGTGCGAGAAATATCGTCTTTTCTGTCACTGTCTTTGTTTCTGCCTTGTTCCTTTCCTTTCTGTCATTTCTTCCTATCATTTTCTCCCTTGCTGGTCCATTTACCTGTATGTGTTCGATAAAGTCTTAAGTATTTTTTCTTAGTATTGATAATTGGGTAATGTATTATTAAATGCATTTTTGGCTCTAGAGAGGTGAGATATGCGGAAGCAATTTTAGGTGATTTACGCCCGTTTTTATATCTGTTTTTGTGTCCTTACGTATGCTTAACTTTGTATTCAGGTATGTTTTTTAAACCCCCTGTAAGTTAAATTGGATGGAATGGTCAAGGCCAGGGGCATGTCCTTAGATTATGTGCACGAATGCATTGATATGAGTACTTAATTTTCTCTTCTGTTTTTCCTGTCGAAGTTTTGTGTATGTTTTGAAACAGTTATAGCCCTGATATGGCTCTACGCAGTCGGCTGGGCTTTAAACAACAATAACAATAACAAGCCTCTAACGATTCAGCTAAATAGATCTGACATGATTTATCCAAATTAGGAATCAGAAAAAAAAAACATGAAAAAAAAAAGAGAATAAGAACGCGTATTTAATAAAACAACACAAGACAGGCGCAATTTGGCCTTTGTCAGGCGTAAGATCACGAACAAACAAACACCAGATACAAAAATTAGAAGTAAAACTCTGAAACTTCCCTGCTGCTCCGTCCAGTGTTTTTTTCTGGTTCCTGATTGCTTGAATGCGGGCAGTCACACTTGTTTAGAATTTCGTATTATCCAAATTAGTTGTGTTTTCCAAGGAAACCGTTTCTGCCAAACAGACTCAGTAAAGGTGGTAAACAAATGATTCCTAGTTATAAGTGAGCTGCCCAATAGAGAGATGAAGGCCCAGAACAAAGCGAGAGAGGGCTTTTCCATTCTCTCTTGGTCTGGAAGATTATCTGGACCTGGTTGATGAGCGTTGTGTGGCTATGTCCTGGGGTTAGTCATCTTCCCTCCTTGCCATTTGGGTTGTAAACAAGGTAACTGATAAGAACCAAAAAACAAAAAACACGAACAAAAACGAACGCGTGTTTAATAGAACCAGACAAACCAGGCGCAAATTTTCGACCAACTGGCCTTTGTCAATTGTAAAATCTCTAACGATTCAGCTAAATAGATCTGACATGATTTATCCAAATTAGGAATCAGAAGAAAAAAAACATGAAAAATAAAAGAATAAGAACGCGTATTTAATAAAACAACACAAGACAGGCGCAATTTGGCCTTTGTCAGGCGTAAGATCACGAACAAACAAATACCAAATACGAAAAGTAGGACAAAAAGACTGAAACTTCCCTGCTGCTCCATCCAGCGAGAGAAAAGGAAAAAACTGACTAAAACCACAGTCACACTTGTTAAGGTAACTGATGACTGGGTCTGAATAGGTCATGCAACGCACGGATACCCCCCATCCCCCCCACCCTCATGTTTGCTTGACAAAATCGCAATCATGTGGGGTGGGGGAGATGAATCTTGTATGGAATTATTCCAGTGCGAAAAAAATCCATGTTGAACAAATTGCAAACTTTGGGGGGTTGATCGTCCGAGTGCTTGTCTGAGATGGTAAATGGAAAAAAAAACCCACCAAACAAACCCAAAACATTTGGACCGTAAAAGTAATGGTGAATCAGCTCATGGGGTTTGGTGTGCAGGCTCAAGGACTCTGCTAGATATTACTCGAAGATTTGGATGGAGCACATATGGAAATGAACGAATGCAATGTACTCTTCTTGTACAAAAACGTCAAAACTTCAAACTGGCGTCTCGATGTTTACACGCAATAAACAGGAGAGGGTTTGTTATCACAGACTGTCAACAGACCACTCAAAGACTTCATCTAGGCTTTCACGTGAACACGTCGTTTTCTCTTTTTCATGTGCAAGCATTGCTCCATTGTCAGCAAGTGATATGACGTAGCAAACGGCAGGGTTAGGTAAACTTATGTGGATTACAGGTCACTCATGATTATGAAAAAAAAAATCAGATATGGCAGCGTGCTCTATCTCACTGGAAAAAAAACTGAGACTTTAAGTAAAATGTTGTGCTCGCTTAACCCTTTGACTCCCGCACCCTGTCCACCAGCATGCTGCATTGCCGACCATGTCAGCAATGCAAACATTTAACCCTTTGAATCCCTCACCCTATCCACCAGCTTAATTGATAGGCATTAGTTGGTAAGAACGCTTTTCATCTTCTTGAATGCTATTTTGGCTTGGCCGATTCTGTTGGCTATTTATGATGTGCATCTACCGTCTGGTGAGATGACTGTTCCCAGATATTTAAACTTATCAACTTGTCTCAAAGCTGTGCCGTTTGCTGTTATTTTGCAAGAGGTTATGAAGTGCGTGATCTTCCATCATCAATTTTATCATGCTGTTGAGAATGTCTTTCAAGTGCCTTAGAGACCACAGACAATAATGATACTGACCTGTAATTGTATACAATGTGTCTATGGCTTGTCTTTAATAAAAGGATGATTTTCGCCTTTTTTTTTAAAGGAACATTTTCTGATGAATACATAAACTGAATTTGTCTTAGTCTTTCAACAACGTGAGCCATGGATAGTATCAACGTTTGTTACAGATTTCATGTACATTTTTATTGCTCATATTGAGATATATCTTCCAAATTGAAGAACGGTGATGACAAGTATGGTGAATTAATCAATTGCTTAAGTTTTCTTTGGACAGAACTGGATGGGTTGTTTGCTGCACTAATAAAATGGCCTTTCTCTTTCAGTTAATCTTACAATTTCAGCCACAGACAACAAATGTTCATTAAAGGCGTTGGCAGTCAGTTGTAGAATGTCAGTGCATTTCAAAGATAAGCCCTCTGTAAATATGAAACCAGAAAAAAAAACACGAAAAAACTCAGAAAGTGTACTTAATACAACCAGACAAGACAGGCGCAAATTTTCGACCAACTGGCTTTTGTCAAACATAGACGTAAGATCACACATGAACAAACACCAAATACAAAAATTAGGAGAAAAAGACTAAAACTTCCCTGCTGCTTCGTCCAGTCACTCTATCTACAACTGCACAAATCCTAATGAAGTCCCTAGTGATAAGGTACCAAAGATTCTATCATGTTCTTATCAAACTTGCCACATAACGATGTAAACAGGTAAAACGCCCCAGTTACTGAATGGTCCATCTCACTAACATTTGGAAAGACAGATATTTAGGAAAAGAACTCAAACATAAATTACTGCAGAACATCAATTTGGCCCGTTATATTATATGGAAGTGAAGGAGAGACTCTTAAAGCTGCAGATGAAAATAGAATCAAAAGTGAAGAGATGTGGTTCTACAGAAGACTCCTAAGAATAAGCTGGACTGAAAGACAAACAAACCAAACCATTTTTGAAGAACTGAACAAACAACCTGAACTTTTAGGCCTGGTTAGGGAAATGAAAATGAAATACTTTGGACAAACAGTCATTCCTTTGATACACCAATTCCATTTTCAGCATCAGGAGAGGAATTGGACAAGTTATTTACTTATTTTCTTCTGTAATGTTTTTATGAAATAGTATAGTGAGGCCACTACAGTGGTGGATGTTGTGAGGGAGCGAAGAAAAAGTATATTTTATCCCTTTGACTCCTGCACCCTGTCCACAGTCAACCTGCATTGTCAACCATGCTAGCCAAGCAAAATCTTAACTCTTTCACACACACACACACACACACACACACACACACACACACAACACACACATCACACACACACACACAACACAAACACACACACACACACACACACACACACACACACACACACACACACACACACACACACACACACACTTACGCACACACTTATGTAACATCAAGGTATGCCGTCTAAGTGAGTGGTCTATGCCCGTCAAATATTTTGAATGTTAAACAGCTGTAGGAAGCTAGTGGATAGGGTGAGGGAATCAAAGAGTTAAAGTTTTTGTAGTTGGTAGATAGGGTTGTGGGAGTCAAAGGGTTAATCAAGTAACCTATTTGCTCGTTTAATGATTTAGGCTGTATTGGTCACTGGCTTTTTCATTTGTTGCTTACGTAAATAAAATCGATTGACTTTTTGTCAACTCTTAAGCTCTGAAGTCGATTCGGTGTGTTGTAGAGTCTGTGGGATCGATGGGTATGGTTAAATCATGACTTTTTTTTGGTCAAACCTTTGGCAAAATCAGAAATGTTTACCTTTGCAAATCGTGCACACGTACACCTGTCTCTAGACCACTCTACACTGTGCGTTGAGTCACGATTTCAAGGATTTCAAGTACTTGTCTTTGTGTACTTACTGTTAAACTCGGTGTCCTAATTTAGACCTCTTTGGCTAGCTCGGATCAGTTTCTTTTTTTTTTCTTTTTTTTTTTTTGTGCACCGGCAGACATATCGTAATCAAATTTCACGGGATTGTCATTACAATCTACAATGTATTTTTTGTCATCTACATGCAGATGGTAGCAATTTTGTGTGTGTCCTGTACTCCTTTTTTCAGGGGTTGGTGAGTTGCCAACGTATCATTTCCTTGCTAGAAAAGTCCTCACGGAAAAACCTACTTGTTGCTTGCAGTTTCGTTTTGGCTTTCAAAATGGATGACTTGCTAATGAAAGGCACATCAAGCAATCACAAGTGAGTTTGGCTTCATACTCAGACGCTGTGCCCTGTGAATCTCAACGTTCTTAGAAACCTCAAATTTGTCAATTATGAAGTCTTTTTAGCATATTTTCACAGTCTGCGTTTGTCTCATTTTCTTTCTGGGTCAAACCGCAGAACATAAGATTGTTGTGTTTGGACGTACCCTCTCGGTCGTCCATCTTCCACTCCATGTTTTTCAGACTCTCAGCCAGGTTGTCATTCTTTTTTTTTTCCACAGGTTTTCGTTCTGCTGCCTCAGTCCAGTCACCTCGTCCCTCAGTCTTTGCTGTCTCTCTCTCTCTCTGTCTCTCTCTCTCTGTCTCTCTCTGGTCTTTCTCTGTCTCTCTCTCTGTCTCTCTGTCTCTCTCTCTTTCTCTCTCTCTCTTTCCTTTTTTTTTAGGATTATCGCACTCAGGGAGGTTATCTTTGTGCTCATCTTTTTTTCGGTCCCATTTTCTATGCCACCTTAATGGCCACAAAAGTTGGAAGAGTTTTTACAATGTGATGATGATGATGTTGATGAGGATGATAAACCATGATGCTATGGAGTTGCATTTAGGACTGAGACTGCGTGACAAGGCTGTACTCTACGCTTACTATTATAACATAACCTGACGTCAACCAGGCCCGAGAGATACAGACACTACGGTGCTGGTGAGAAGATTTGAGCAAACACCCTCAATGACGCATCCGTGAAGTGGATGAGACCCGACTGTGTGGTCCCAGTCTTCCCAATGAGCCCATGGCACGCCCAGCTCAGGGTAGGAGCTGGTTAGGGCAGAAAAATCTCACAATGATTTTTGAAGGGACTGATGGGGAATCGAACCCACAACCTTCCAGTCGGTAGTCCGTTGCGCTAACCACTACACAATGGTAACTGGTGCCTTTCCCTCAGTCTTCTCAGCTCCTCCTGCACTGCAGTGATGTTTCCAGTCTGTGCCAATGCGGCTCTCATTAGACAACCTTGGT
>JAPXFY010000018.1:67958624-67993624 GCA_030674185.1 Monoplex corrugatus
ACACACACACACACACACACCACATACGACACATACGACCACACATATACATGTGCGCGCGAGTGCACGAAAACGCACACACGTAACGCACACATTCACCCACCCAGTCACTCACAGGCGTAGACACACACACATACATACACACACGCCTTCCTCCACACCGCCCTACTTTCCACAACACACACACCGCACACACTCCACACACACACACACACACACACACACACAGACACACGCACGGACAAACGTGCTACAGCTGCACAACCTGCACGTGGAATTGCTTGTCCGTCACGTGAATTCATATCATCCATGAGTTTGAATTTCTCAGCTGTTGGACTTCCAAACATTAATCACATTCGATCTGTGCCATGACTAGTGAAAAGAAACCAGTGCTGTTATTTATTTATTTATTCATTCATTTGTATTTATTCACTGGACCATTTAGAAGTGTCAACGGGCGTTGAAAAGACCCAGTGTGGAAATCAAATCAGCTAATACGAGCACATCAGCTCTGTTAACTTTGGACAAGGTAGTATCTTTCTTTAAACGTATTTTAGACTTGCAAGGTTAATGACGGGCATGACTTTTTAACTGTTGTCTTTTTATTTTACCTGGGTGTCGTTTTTAACGTGGTGTTAGCCCTGATATGGCTCTAGTAGTCGGCTGGGCGAAAAGCAATGTGAACCTGAACCTGAAAGAAATGTATCTTCTTTCTAGTACGTTATAACCCTCATATCTGATTTTTACACAGACTGTTGGCTCTGTTGATAGGTCTATTGACTCAATACCTAGTGTCTCGAGTTCAAAAAGAGCTCCGGTGGATGACATTTTTTTTTGTTATGTTCTGCGTGAGGACAGTGCCTGAAAGTCTGCAAGCATGTGCACGATGGAACTGAGAAAGTGTTTTGTGACTGTGGTGACGTTATGTTTGCTTGTTTCGTCGATGCGAGGAGTCCTTGTGAGTACACAGCAGACCGGTCACAACCAAAATGGCGGACATTTTTATAGCGATACTGCCAACACTGCTAACACTCGTGAGTTTATGTTAAGCCTCAGGCACCACCCCCTTTCCAAGATCGCTCCCAGCATAGACATTGACTATGGGGAAATGAAAGGCAGACAGAAGAAGAGAGGGTCCAGGGGAGGGGTCAGGAATCGGCTACGTCGTAGAGGGGCTAGGCTTCCTATGCCTACTGTGACATTCACCAACGCCCGGTCCGTAAACAACAAGATGGACGAGTTGGCAGCGCTCGTGCAACACGACGGCGACTATCGCCGCAGTAACATCATCTGTGTTACCGAGACTTGGCTGTCAGGGGAGAAGAACGCTGATCTTGATGGTTTTACAGCAGTCAGACTGGACAGAGATACAGTGAAAACAGAGAAAAAGATAGGGGGAGGACTGATCATGTTTGTAAACAAAGACTGGGCTACCAACATAACTGTGAGGGAAACTGTCAGTACACATGACTGCGAGATCTTGTCTGTGTCGTTTCGCCCGCACTACCTGCCCCGTGAATTCACACAGGTTTCAGTTATTTTAGCGTACGTGCCAGGCCCGAACGACGACGCAGCGGCAGAGAGCATCGCCGAGTGCTATAATCGTGCGCTCAGCAGGTCAGCCGACCAGCCCGTGTTGTTGTTAGGTGACTTTAACACGTGCGATGTGTCCAAACACTTACCTCAACTCCAGCAGTGTGTAACAAATCCGACACGCATGGGTAACATCCTTGACAAGTGTTTCGTAAACATTCACGATGCCTACACAGACCGCTACTCGCCACCCCTTGGTAAATCGGACCACAATGTCATTCACCTGCTTCCCAAATATAAACAGTTAATAAAGAGGGAGGGATTAAAGACACGTTCTGTTAGTCAATGGGATTATGAGACAGCAGAGACTTTGAGGGGTTGCTTTGAAACCACAGACTGGAATGTGTTTTTCGAAGATGAGGATGATCTTGACATTGTTTCTGACTCTGTCACATCGTATGTTCGTTTTTGTGAAGAGAATGTTGTCACAAAAAAAGAAGTAAAGGTGTATTCAAACACTTAAGCCTTGGGTTAATAAGGAAATGAAGCAGATTTTATTAGAGAAAAAGAAGGCTTATTTACAGGGGGATAAAGAAAGACAAAAAGAGTTAAACAGGGAGTTTAGAAGGAAAAGTAAAGTTGCTAAAAGGGAATACAAGGACAAAGTGGAGGAAAAGTTGACACAGGGGAATGGGAGGGCGGCATGGGATGGGTTGAATACGATGATGGGGAAGAAGGTAAAAAAGCAAGGCGTGAAGTGTGATGACCCGGTTTCTTTCTCCAATGACCTAAATGCGTTCTATGCACGCTTTGACAACAAGGACTTTTCTCGTGAAATTGAACGTGTGTGTCAGCCTCTATTTACTACCCCCAATAATGTCACTGTTTCAGAAGCCATGGTAAAGAAAGTTTTCTCTCGTTTGAATCCAAGGAAAGCTAGTGGACCAGATGGGGTGGGGGGAAAAGTCTTAAAAGAATGTTCTAGTCAACTTTGTGTTGTTTTTAGTCGTTTGTTTCAGTTGTTTATGAACTTTCATTTTGTTCCTAGAATCTGGCGTACATCTACCATCATTCCTGTTGCCAAAAAGCCAAATGCAAAAGACATGAATGATTACAGGCCGGTGGCCTTGACATCTGTGATCTGTAAATGTATGGAAAGGATAGTGTGTGACCAGCTGACAGCCTCTGTGGCCGATCGCATGGACCCCCTGCAGTTTGCCTATAAGGCAAAGCGGGGTGTCGAAGATGCGACCTTGACCTTACTTGATCTAGCGTTCTCTCATCTTGACAAAGCTGGTACCTTTGTACGGGTCTTGATGATGGATTTTAGTTCCGCGTTTAATACGCTTCAACCCCACTTGCTGATCAAGCGTCTTCTTGACATCGAGGTCAGCCCAGGCCTTGTGCTCTGGATCCGTTCTTTTCTATGCGATCGGCCACAGTGAGTCAGCATTGATGGCATTATGTCTAAGGAACTCGTTTTAAATACAGGTGCGCCGCAGGGCTGCGTTCTCTCCCCGGTTTTATTTTCAATTTATACCAACGAAATGACGTGCAACACTAACATTCTTGCACTTGTGAAGTTTGCAGATGATATGGCCCTTATTGCTAGAATGAAAGATGAACATTCTCTTTCTCAGTATTTTGATTTTATCAGTAATCTTGCCCTCTGGTTCGATGAAAGTTTTCTAAAACTGAATATCAAAAAGACTAAAGAAATTTGTTTTGGGACAGACCGTGCGAGCGATCCCGCCCTGCTACGCCCCGTCCAAATTGATTCTGAAAACGTTGAAAAAGTTGACTCGTTTAAATATTTGGGCACAGTTTTAGACAGGGATTTGAAGTTCAGTGAACACGTTGATTTTATTTGTAAAAAGGCTAACCAGAGGATGTACCTCATTCGAAAACTGAAGAGTTTTGATGTTGATTCTGCTGTTTTACAACTTGTTTACAGATCTTTAGTGGAAAGCATTTTAGCCTTTAATATCGTGACCTGGTATGGGAATCTGCATGTGAAAGAGAAGACCAGATTAAATGGCATTGTAAATTCAGCTAGTAAAGTGATAGGTAAAAAACAGAAATCCTTGCCAGATATCCACCGTCAGACAGTCAAGAAGAAGGCCCAAAGTATCTTGATTGATGACAAGCACCCACTGCGGAACTGCTTTCAGTTTCTGCGTTCGGGGCGTAGACTCCGTGTACCAGCTTGGAAAAGAAATCTTTACCACTTTTTTTTGTCCCGTCTGCTATCACCATCCTTAATGCAGACGTGTTGTAGGCCTATGATGCGGCCCTAGGGTCACTCAACTGCTCCCTCGTGTGAATGCGAGAATGGGTTGGCTGCTGATGTACGATTTATATTTTAGGCATTTTATGTTAACGTAGGAGTGTGTGGGTGTGCGTGTGTGTGTGTGTGTGTGTGAATGTGTGTGTGTGTGTGTGTCAGAGTTTCCGCTAGCATCCAGAATCTACCAGTACCGGTTGCCGGCAGCCAAAATTTGTATCGGTTCTAGGGCTAAAATTGCCGGTAGCCTACCATGAATAACCCATTCTCGTAACACGGCTGTTCCCGAGCAAGATTTTAGTTAGATCGAGAGCAGGAGCAGCAGAGGGGAGGGGAGGGATATAACGATAACCAGATGTGGACTGTCAAGTGGCAGCTTGGCCAGTTGAAAAATTGCATCACGTTAGCTTTCAGCCTGCCTGGCGATAACATAACAACGTGTGGGCCAGCAGCGTGTGAAAGGAAGGGAGAAAATTAATCTGGTTTCTACAGGCGGCTAGACCGCCGTCTAACTGTAGGCATCAGCGATGCTGCCTCGATACTATAGCGATAAATAGGGTAAGCAAATGGTTAGGGCCGAATTCTTGAGTCTATCGGTACTGGATACTGAAGCAGTGCATTTTTGCCGGTTCAAACCTACTGTTCACCGGTAAAAACCGGCATATGTCGGTCTAACGGAAGCTGTGTGTGTGTGTGGTGTGTGTGTGTGTGGTACATGCGTGCACGCGTTGGATAGTTGGCCTGACTTTTAACTGTGTTATATGCATGTGGATTTTACTCGTTGCTGTGCTGCCAAAGAAAAATTTCCATGTTTGTTAACATATATGGACAATAAAGTTTTTCAATTCAATTCAATTCAATCCCGGTGGACAACTTAAAAACTGGCCTGTTCATTGCTCATCTTAATGTTTCAGTAACACTTATGGCACTAACTTAGTGTTTCTCAAGGCGGCCTACCTACCTCCTCCCCTACCGCCCTGTGGGGATGCCAGGGGCTCTTTCAGTACAATTATTATCCCCACCTTCTGGAAATTCTGTGCTAGAAATGTCCTCTTTTCTGTCACTCTCTTTGTTTCTGCCTTGTTCCTTTGCTTTCTAGCATTTCTACCTATCATTTTCTGCTTTAATGGTCCAGTCACTTGTATGTGTTTATTTCAGTTTCAGTTTTTCAAGATGTCTCCGCGCTCGGAACGAATTCCATATGCACTACAGTCTCCGGTGCTTACGTGTATGGTGACAGTGGCACATGCCTTAAGCCTGCACATAAACCCATGAGCTGGCCAGGTTCTGAGGCCCTACCTAGACTGTTTCACCTAGTCTATATTTTATACTGGTATTTTATCGGCCTAACGCTGGAATAATCTTGTTACATGTAAATGATATGTGTATGTGTGTATGTGTGTATCTTACCTTCAAAAAGGAACATATATGTAAAGTAAATAAATGAATAATTAAAGGTCTGAATTACAACCCAACTAGTTGTTCTGTATAAACTCGTCTCACATGACAGAGCCCCCCTCCCTCCCTAGTCAATGCCCAAATGTTCAGCCATCTATCAACTAGGTGAAGCAATATTTTCTCAGTCATAGATAGGTAAGTAAGTAGGTAAGCAAGCAAGCAAGCAAGTAAGTGAATAAGAAGTATGTGAATAAATAAAATTAATGCAAAATAAAGGAGTATGTAGATGAATAAACAGGTTAGAGATGAAAATAACAGTAAATACATGCATTATATCCACATGCCCGCTCACGGAACATATACACATACATTCATACATACACACCCATATCGGCACAGCATGATGGCCGACAACAGCTACAACAACAGCAACAACAATAACACCACCATCAGCAGCAAAGAGGAGACACCCATATATACATATCATGACAAACTTAGACATATCTGGATAAAAATCAACAAACAGCCCACAAACACATACACAGACGGTTTGGCAAACTTGCTTGTTCTTCAGTTGTCTGTTTCTTTTCTTCACTTTTCCTTTATCTCTGTTCCATGAAAAGCCCAAATACTTTCCATTCCACGTTGTAAGGGGATGTATGTATGTGTTCGATAAAGTCTTACGTACTTTTTCTTAAGATTGATAATTGGGTACATGTATTAAGTGCATTTTTGGATCTAGGGAGGTGGGATATGCAGAAGCAATTTTTGGTAATTTATGCCAGTTTTTCTACGTGTTTTTGTGTCCTTAGTACATGTATGCTTAAATTTGTATTCACGTGTTTTGTACATCCCCTGTGCGATAGATTGGACGGAGTGGTCAACAACAGGTGGCATGTCCATAGATTACGTGGGCGAATGCATTAATATGTGTACTCAATTTTCTTTTCCTTCTTTTTTACCTGTTGAAGTTTTGTATGTTTTGAAGCGGTTATAGCCCTGATGTGGCTCTACGAAGTCGGCTGGGCTTTCAACAATAATAACAATAACAATAACCTCCCTCCTCCCCGTTCAAAGAACTAACCATCACGTAGGGGGGTTGCGCAGGTTCAAGGAATACTGGTGGAGCGTATATGATATGGAATTGTCTGAGTGCAATGAATTCATCCTGAAACTCCAAACTTTGTAACGCTGATCACCCCTCTCTCGTGGGAATGCCGGAGATTCTTTCAGTGTAAATATTATCCCCACCATCCGGAAATTCTGTGCTAGAAATGCCCTCTTTTCTGTCACTCTGTTTCTGTCTTGTTCCTTTGCTTTCTGTCACTTCTTCCCATCATTTCCTGCCTTGCTGGTCCATTCACCTGTATCTGTTCGATAAAGTCTTACGTACTCTCTCTTAGGATTGATAATTGGGTGCATGCATTAAGTGTATTTTTGGTTCTAGGGAAATGACATATGCAGAAGCAATTTAAGTTAATTTAAGCACATGTTTTAGTGTCCTTAGTTATGTTTAAATTTGTATTCATGTATGATTTTTAAACCCATTGTGTGATAAATTGGACGGACTGGTCAATACCAGGGGCATCTCCTTAGATTATGCGCGTGAATGTGTTGATATGTGTGTTTAATTTTCTTCTCCTTTTTTTTCCTGTTGAAGTATTGTATGTTTTGAAACGGTTGTAACCCTGATATGGCTCTATGTAGTCGGCTGGGCTTTAGATTAAATAAAAGAACAATAAGAATACATCTGATCAACCTAGGATACAAGAAACCCAGGTTCCATTACTGATCATGTGTATCTGCCATCCCCTTTCCATTAGAACTTGAGTGGTGGTCTGATTGCTAGTCTTTAGATGAGATAATAGACTTAAGTGCCGTACGCAGTATACATCTAGCGCACGTTGAAGATCATACGGTAATAAAAGGATTGCATCTGTTAAAATTTTGTGGAAAAATATGGTTAATGAATAAACAAAATACACTGTAGAAATGTGACAACGCACTTTGGCGATTTCCTTTCTCCGGAAGGAGCGGCCCGTTTGTCACACGGGAAACCTTGAAATTCGTTGTGAACAACAAAACACAACAATCCAGCCCAGTTCGGAGTTCAGCCCATCAGGTATATCAGTATCTGAAACAGTGCGCTTTTCTGATCTTAAGCACAACGAACACATGATCAGAATATCGTGAACCATGATTGTTACCGTTTTCATTCAGAACGGTGCGCTTTTTCAATTCCAGGCACATCTAGCACAAGACCAAAATATTGTGAACCATGATTATTACCGGTTTTATCCAGAACGGTGAGCCTTTTTAATTTCAGGCACAACAAGCACAAGACCAAAATGCTGTGAACCATATTTTTGTATTTTATCCAGAACAATGTGCCTTTTAAATCCCAGGCACAACAAATATATGACCAGAATATTGTGAATCATAATTATCGTTATACATTCTAATAAAGTTCCTGTGTCCACAGAAAGGTGACAGACTGTGATCCTCCTTCACTGTGCCTTCAGTGGACAAAAAGCCCCGCACATCCAGGACCCGTGTCAACACCCCAAGATACCACAAGGCGTCATTTACACCTTTCCTCACCGTCTGGTCCATCTCGTCCAATCTTCATGAAGACCTGGTAAGTAACTAAACCAAAACTGAAAACTGGGGGTGGGTGGGATGGATAGATAGAGGAAGGGGGAGGGGTTGCGAGAGGGGTAGTGAGGTGGTGGGGGATCTCAACTTTTCTAGGGACCAGCATTTTGACGGCTGTGCCAATCTATTCTCCATCTGATGACGGACTGACTCACAGCCCAATACATCATTGGCATCTAGAACACTGAAGATCCTCCCCTCCTCTGTTCTGAGTCGGCCTGTGTATGTCCTTCAGGGCCTTGAGATCTTGTTCTGTTCGTGCCATGGTATCCTTGGTCTTCCTCTTTCGCGTTTTCCTTCGTGCAAAAAAGTGGCTGAATGGTTAATAAGACGTTCGCCGAAGAACAACAATGGCGGCAACGAGAACAACAACGACGACTACAAGAACAACGAGAACAACGAAGATAACGAGAAAAGCAATGATGACGACAACGAGAAGAACAACGAGAACAATGACGACAACGAGAACACGACGATAACGAGAAGTACAGCGACAACAACGAGGAAAACGAGAAGAACAACAACGAGAACAACGACAACGAGAACAACAACAAAAACAACGACAACGAGGAAAAAAAACGACGACAACGAGAACAACGACGATGACAATGAGAACAACGACAACGAGAAGAAAATGATAACTACAACGAGAAGAACAACTACGACAACAACAAGAACAACTACAACTACGACAATGAGAAGAATTACAACAACGAGAAGAACAACGACCACAACGAAAATGACAACGAGAACGACAACGAGAACAACGACGACAACGAGAAGAACAACGACAACGAGAAGAACAATGACGAAAACGAGAAGAACGACGACAACGATAACAACGACAACGATAACGACGACAACGAGAAGAACAACGACAACAACGAGAAGAACGACGAAAACGCGAAGAACAACTAC
This sequence comes from Monoplex corrugatus, assembly GCA_030674185.1. Lineage (NCBI taxonomy): Eukaryota > Metazoa > Mollusca > Gastropoda > Littorinimorpha > Ranellidae > Monoplex > Monoplex corrugatus. The sequence continues at coordinate 67,967,413 of JAPXFY010000018.1, forward strand.
AACTACGACAATGAGATGAATTATGAGAACGAGAACAACTACCACCACAACGAGAAGAACGACAACGAGAAGAACAACGACGACAACGAGAAGAACAACAACGACGACAACGAGAAGAACGACGACAACGAGAAGAACAGCGACGACGACAACGGGAAGAACGATGACGACGACGAGAACGACAACGAGAATAACAACGACGACATCGAGAACGATGAGAACAACAACAAGAACGACAACGAGAAGAACAAGAACGACAACGAAACAACAACGAAGACAACGAGAAAAGCAACAACGACGACAACCAGAAGAACAACGATGACGACGACGAGAACGACGACGACGACGACGACGCGAAGAACAACTACGACAACGAGAAGAACAAGAACAACAACAACGGGAACAACTACAACGAGAACAACAACAACGAGGACAAAGACAACAACACAACTACAACGAGAACAACGACAACGAGAACAACTACGAGGACAAGCACATCAACAACGAAACACACGAGAACAGCAACAACGAGAACAACTACGAGAACAACAACAAGAACAACTACACTGAGAACAACGACAACGAGAACGACAACGAGAACAACAACGAGAACAATTACAACGAGAAAAACAACAACGAGAAAAACAACGAGAACAACTACAATGAGAACAACTAAACGAGAACTACGAGGACAAGGACAACAACAACGAGAACATCTACAACGAGAGCAACAAGAGAAGAACAACGACGACAACGAGAAGAACAACGACGACAACGAGAAGAACAACGACGACAACGAGAACAACGACAACAAGAACAACGACGACAACGAGAATAACGAAGATAACGAGAAAAGCAATGATGACGACAACGAGAACAACGTCGACAACGAGAAGTACAGCGACAACAACGAGAACGACAACGAGAAGGACAACAATGAGAACAACTACAACGAGAAGAACAACTATCTATCCATCCCACCCACCCCCATTGTCGTAGTTGTAGTTGTTCTTCGCGTTTTCGTCGTTCTTCTCGTTGTTGTCGTTGTTCTTCTCGTTGTAGTCGTTATCGTTGTCGTTGTTATCGTTGTCGTCGTTCTTCTCGTTTTCGTCGTTGTTCTTCTCGTTGTCTTCGTTGTCTTCTCGTTGTCGTCGTTGTTCTCGTTGTCGTTCTCGTTGTCGTTTTCGTTGTGGTCGTTGTTCTTCTCGTTGTTGTAATTCTTCTCATTGTCGTAGTTGTAGTTGTTCTTTTGTTGTCGTAGTTGTTCTTCTCGTTGTAGTTATCCATCCCACCACCCCCAGTTTTCAGTTTTGGTTTAGTTACTACAACTAAACTACGACAATGAGAAGAACTACAACAACGAGAAGAACAACGACCACAACAAAAACGACGACAACGAGAACGACAACGAGAAGAACAACGACGACAACGAGAAGAACAACAACGACGACAACGAGAAGAACAACAACGAAGACGAGAAGAACAACGACGACAACGAGAAGAACATCTACAACTACGACAATGAGAAGAACTATGAGAACGAGAAGCACAACGACCACAACGAGAAGAACGACGACAACGAGAAGAACAACGACGACAACGAGAAGAAACGACGACGACGACGGGAAGAACGATGACAACGACGAGAAGAACGACGACAACGAGAACAACGACGACAACGAGAAGAACAAGAATAACGACAACGAGAAGAACAAGAACGACAACGAAGACAACGAGAACAACGAAGACAACGAGAAAAGCAACAACGACGACAACCAGAAGAACAACGACGAGACGAGAACGACGACGAGAACAACAACAACGGGAACAACTACAACGAGAACGAGTACAACAGCGAGTACAACAGCGGGCACAACTGCAACTAGAACAACAACAACGAGGACAAAGACAAACAACTACAACGACAACGAGAACAACTACGAGGACAAGGACATCAACAACGAGAACAACAACGAGAACAGCGACAACGAGAACAACAAGAACAACTACACTGAGAACAACGACAACGAGAACGACAACGAGAACAACGACAACGGGAACAACAACGAAAACAACAACAACGAGAACAACTACAATGAGAACAACTACAACGAGAAAAACAACGAGAACAACTACAATGAGAACAACTACAACGAGAACTACAACGAGGACAAGGACAACAACAACGAGAACATCTACAACGAGAACAACAACGAGAAGAACAACAACGATGACAACGAGAAAACAACAACGACAACGAGAAGAGCAACGACGACAACGAGAAGAACGCACAACGAGAAGAACGACAACGAGAACAACAACAAGGACAACAACGAGAACAACGACGACAATGAGAACAACGAAGATAACGAGAAAAGCAATGATGACGACAACGAGAAGAACAACGACAACGAGAAAAACAACGACGACAACGAGAACAACGACAACGAGAAGAACAATGATGACAACGAGAAGAGCAACGACGACAACGAGAAGAACGACAACGAGAACAACAACGAGAACAAACGACGACAATGAGAACAACGAGAACAACGAAGATAACGAGAAAAGCAATGATGATGACAACGAGAAAAACGACGAGAAAACAACGACGACAACGAGAACAACGACAACAAGAAGAACAACGACAACAAAAAGAACAACAACGACGACAAACGAGAAGAACAACGACGACGACGACGACGGGAAAAGAAACGATGACGACGATGAGAACAACAACGACGAAAAACGAAAAACACAACAACGAGAACTAGAAGAACAACGAGAACAACGAGGACAATAGCAACGATAACAACTACGACGAGAACAACAACGAGAACAACGACGGGAACAACAACGATGAGAACAACAACAACAACGAGAACAATTAGACGAAAACAACAACAACGAGAACAATAACGAGAACATCGATGAGAACAACAAGAACGACGAGAACAAGATCGATGAGAACAAGATCAACAATGAGAACAATAGCGAGAACAACAATGAGAACAACACAAATAACGATGAGAACAATAACGACGAGAAGAACGAGAACAACAATAACAAGAACAATGAGAACAACAAGGACGACAACGAAAAGAACAACAAGGACGACAACGAGAAGATCAACAACTAAGAGAAGAACCACAATGATGACAACGAGAACAACAAGGATGACAAGGTGAAGAACAACAAAGACGACAACGAGAACAATGACACAAGAGCAACGATGACGACAACGAGAAGAACAAGGATGACAACGAGAGAATACAGGGAGGGAACTCCAGGGGGGTAACCGAGAGATGGAGCTCTGGATCGGGGGTGGAGAACAGAGGGGTGGAACTCTGGGTAGGGGGAAAGAGAGGGAGGGAACTCCGGTGGGGTGAACAGAGGGAGGGAATTCCGGGTGGGGAAAATAAAATAAGGGAACTCTGGGTGGTGGGAAACGGCCAGAGGGAACTCATGGATGGGAGGGGGAACAGAAGGTCCTTCGGTTGGGTGGGGGGGGGGGAGGAGGGGGAACTAAGGGTGGAGATTAAATAGTGGGAGGGAGCTCTGGTTAAGGAGGAAAATAAAGGAAAGGAACTCTTGTTGAAGAGGGAAACAGATGGAGGGAACTCCAGATGGGGAGGGGGGGGAGGAAAGGAGGAACTCTAGGTGGGGGTAAACAGAGGGAGAGAACTCTAGATAGGGTGAAACAAATGAAGGGACATTTGGGTGGAGGAACAAAAGTGAAAACTCTGGGAATGGGGACAAAAGGGTTGTGACGAGTAAAAGGAAAAACAAAAAGAGGGAACTTGGAGGGAAGTTGGCGGAAGGAAGTCTGGGAGAAGCAAAGGAGTAGGAGAGCGACAAGTGAGAGGGAAATTCAAGGAGAAACGAAACAAGGGAGAGAAACGTCAGGCAGGGAGGATAAGGCAAAGGCTCTTCCAGGGAACTTCAGGGAAGGGGAGGAAATATCCAAATGGGAAGGAACAGCGGAGGTAAGTTTTGTTTGTTCGTTTGTTGTTGTTATTGTTTTGTTGGTTGTTTTTGTTGTTGTTGTTTTTGTGTGTTTGTTTATTTGTTTTTGAGAGGGTTACAAATAGACGGGAACTTTAGGAATTAACACAGAAAGGCAAACTACAACTTTGGAGTGGACACTTCGGAGAGCAGCAAAGGAAGGGAATTCTGGGTAAGAAAACAAAAGGGAACTCAGGGTGGAGGACACGATGGGAGAGAACTCTAGGTGGAGGTAATAAAGGAAGTAAAAGCGGAGTACAAAATAGGAAGTGGACCAAGAGGGAAGGATTTTAAGAGGAACGAAAACAAGGGTAGTGTGTCGGGGGAGGGGTGAGGGGAATTTGGGAGGGAAACCATGGGGTGGAAATTTGGAGAGAACAGGGTGATCAATGGGATGTATTTTGGGGTGGAAAGAGAGAGGATAAGTTGGAAGGAACTTAAAGGAGAACCAAGGGGAAGGAATTACAGGGCAAGGGGAGGAAACATTGGAGGAATTTATAAACAAGGGAACTTGGGCAAGGGGACTTCAGTAGAAGATAACCAATGAAGGGGAGTCGGGCGGGGAGGGGTTTACTTCAGACAGGGAACTCTGGGTTAGATCTCGGGGAGCGGGGTCACTGAGAGGAAATTTGAGGAGGGACGCTCAGAGAAAGATGGAAACGGTTGGTAGGGGTACAAATGGAAAAGAACTTTAGGGGGAACGGCGGTGGGGTGGAGATTTGGGAGAGAACCAAAGGGATGGACTCAGGGTGGGGGAAACAAAGGGGGGGGGGGCGGGAATTCAGGAGGAACCAATTGGAGAGAACTTTGGTGAGAATCAGTGGAGTGAAACCCGCGATTGAAATCGTCCCTCACATGTCCCTCCCATTTCGCCGGTGTGGCTGAACCAAACGGAGGAGCATGAGGAGGAGCAAGCATATATTTCAATATAGCAGTCCACCTCCATCTCAGAGAAGTAAACACGCTAATCTCCATGGGTTGGCCTCCAAATCAGATATTTGTTGTCTATGAAAATGGACGCGAAAGTAACCAATAGGCCTTTAAGGTCGGTTAGATTGGCTCTTTCTCTATTGTTTTGTTTACATCGGTATTGTTGTGAAGATCTTGCTACCACACATGGTTTGCGTACGTGAAGGATTCGGTATCAAGTGCGTGTGTATGTGCGTGCGTATGTGTGCGTGCGTGCGTATGTGTGTGTGTGTGTGTATGCGCGCGCGCGTGTGTGTGTGCGTGTGTGTGTGTGTGTGCGTGCGTGCGCGCGCGCGTGTGTACGTGCATGCGTGTGTGCGTGCATGTGTGTGTGTGCATGTGCGTGCGTGTGTGTGAGTGTAGTTTAGGGTGCAATTTCTATCTCTCATTTTTGAGCAGGCTGGCTGGCTGTTGGATCTGAACCCTGGATCTCAAGGTCTGATGTCTCGAATCCAGTTCCAGCGTGTGACAAAAAAAAAAACTGCCGAATTCACTGTCCATCTTTGTATTAATCATTCTGGCGGTGTCAGTCGAGTGTCTCATAGGTGCTGTCCTTCACCTCCCCCCCCCAATCCATTTCAAGACCTTGTCAGTGCATACAGTTCTATGCAGGCTTAGATAGTCTGTCAGACAGCACATGGCAGATTTGGTGAAGCGCTTAAGGGATTGTCAGAGTGCAACGAATCCCTCATGAACAAACTCAAAACTCGGAACAGTATATGTCAAGTGCCCTTAACAGTCCGACAAGGCTGTTTACATGTCCGTGTTATGTTACGTAGGTCTGTGGTGAAGCACTTACGGAGTCATTCCTACGGATCGATACAATAAACAAATAAATGAATACTTAAAGACGTAAACAAACAAACATACGTACAAAACAAAAGCAATAAATAACTAAACAAAAAAGTTAATTGAAATCTAGCCATGCTGACAGCATTTGATTAAAAAATTAAGTGTATTAGACTATTAAAACACCATAAAATTAATCAACAAGAATGTAAGTTATTCAGTCAATAAATCTATTAATGGCAGTGCTAGACAACAAAATCTGTTATTGCTTTTAAAAGGAAGATGGTAAAATAACAATAACACCATCAGCACTTACACAGCAATAACAATAGACAGAAAAACATAAAGAAAACAAGAAATCAATCTCAGACAGAAAAGAAGCCAACGACATACGTTTTTAAACCGACTAAGACTGAAAAGCTGTGTGACTCAATCTGTGTGAGAACAGGGTCAGTGGAATGTAGCAATTAAGGGACGTCCCCAAATTACTACCAGCAAAATATGTAGTAATTAGGGGACATTTTTTTTAAATCACGTAACTTGCATTTTAAACGAAATGATATAGTATTTTAAGCTTATTTTGTGATTTCGAGCCAATTTTAATTTTGTGTATTTTGGGGACGTCTCCAAATTACAAACTACTACGGTACACGTCGAATTGTCCCTACCTACTACACAGGTACGTTCACACACACACACACACACACACACACACACACACACACACACACACACACACACACACACACACACACACACACACACACACACACATAACACACACACACACACAAGAAAAGCGAAAGAGAGAAGTATGTCATGCAGTGGTTTGAGTCTAGTTTCTCCTGTTATATAAACTGGCTTATGCCTTTGTAGACGTGCGGGACATAGAAGTGTGTGGTATTATACAGTTGTGGGATGCCTATGCATTTCAGATCGGAAACGCGTGGCTCTGAATATTTCATTTCATTTTTTGTACTTCATTTCTTTAATATTCTATATTTCTTGAAAACCATCTTTCGTAGTTTCCTGGTTACTCCGTATAAATTGCACCCAAGACCTCAGATATGATGCAGAATAATTCAAAACATTTGTTAGATTTTATAGAAATTGAACGTTGATTATCTGTGGTATTAAAAGGTAGCTTTCCTTCTATGGAACATACATTATTTTTTTCCTTTGTAGAATGTGCATTGTCATCGGCGCCTGAAAAATCTTGTTGGCTTTGCTGGGCAGCAAGAGTCATTGAAAAAGTCCTAGGTGTCTATGTAGTGTATATTTTGAAACTTTTGTTATCTATTATGTTTCGTTTGCTCTTAAGTATGGTTTGTAGTACTGTTTTCTTTTGTGTATTTTGACGGATTTGTTCGTGTGTTTGCAGTAAGTTTATGTGTTTTAATGTTGCAATGCATTTATATACACAGAAAGTAAGGTTTCATTACATCAGAAACGTATATATTACGCAAACTTTATAGAAACAGTGACTGTCTACATGCAGTAAGCACTGTGTGTATTCTAGGTACGCACATAATTGTCCATATGAAAACGTATGTATACATATACAGGGACATGAAAAAAAATGCTGATATTATTGAAATGTTTCTAAACGTCAATGAGTGATCTGTTGTTTTATACATAACAAATATCACAATATCATCTTTGTTTTGTCAAGAACTTAGAGACATTCACAAATGAACGGGATGTCTTTAGTTTTCTCGAGAAAAAAATCCATGCAATATTTCTTGTCTGAGGTACACTCCTTTCAATGTTTTGAAGTCTCAATCCGACATGATATGATCAGTTAATAAGTTTTTAATTCACAGGTACATCCATCCATCCTTCAGCCATCGTAAGTCCGTTGTTGGACGTAGGCCTTCTCCACCTGCTTACACTCACTTCGTTCCAGCGCTTTTCCTCTCCAATTCTTGTCAAATCCATCTGAGTCTTCTCTCCATCGAGTTTTCTGTCTTCCCCTATTGCGAGTGCCGTCTCTTGGTATCCACAACGTGGTTTTTGTGTCCAACGATTGTCCATTCTCCGGGTGAGATATCCTGCCCAGTTCCATTTTAGTTCGTGGTTTCCTGGATGTCTCGCACTTTTGTTCTTTCTCTGATCCACTGAGCCGTTTTGCGATCTTTCGCTTTGAAACTAAGAACCATGCAGTGAGCACATGAAAACATCATGCTTGGTATAAGCATGGTTGTTTCATGTGCTCGCTGCATGGTTCTTAGTTTCAAAGCGAATATTTTCGTTATATTCGACGTTTCTATAAAAAACAAACACACGGATATGTGCATATGTATGTATGTATTTAATGATATACATGTCTGTAATAAAACTGGATTCAGATGTGACTTCTTGATACATAGCATTTTTGCATCACAGCAAACACATCATAATAATAGGCTTTGAAGTTAAGTTTAGCTGAGAGTCATTTTAAGCAGTCCATAGAAAAATAGTATTCACAGTTTAAAATGAGATACAAAATAAAATTGTTTGCAACATTATACCTGATTTCTATTCTCAATGTGCATCTGCTGACTATTTAAGTTTCTGCCTCAGCAGTCAAGGCCATTTTTCACAATATGAATAACAAGGGTGTGGACTGTTTTTGTTTCTCATGGAAGGTGGACATTAGCACATCAATGGCTGGATGTTAAAGAGTTCGTATCTATTGCATAAAAAGGGTTTATTACAGCTGTATCACACGATGCTTACACTTTTAAACGACTGATGTATTATTATTATTATTATTATTATTATTATTATTATTATTATGAACATTTAGTACGCCTAATCAAATTAATGCCCTAGGCGTTTACAATGGCAAAACATATAACCAGAATCACAAGCACACACACACACGCCCACAGAAGCACCCACACACACACAAACACACACACACACACACAAACACACACACAGCATGACATGCAAATACAATGACACATTGACACTAAGACACTATAATGTCACCATTACATTACATGGGGGGAAGGGGGCAGAGATTACCAGTTTTGGGAAACAGGTGAGTTTTGAGGGAGCGTTTGAATGTGGACAGAGAGGGTGAGTATCTAAGAGAGCGAGGTAACTGATTCCAGATGGTTGGAGCCTGATAGGAAAAAGAACGCTGCCCAAACCTTTTAGTGCGGACTATGGGGATACTATAGAGACGGGTATCAGATGAGGACCGCAAAGCTCGAGATGGCGTGTAGAGATGTAACAGATGGGTGAGATACTCAGGACAGGAAGACTCAATAGATTTGAAGCAGAGGCAGGCAATCTTGTAGGATATTCTTTGCTGAACAGGGAGCCAGTGGAGAGAACAGAGCAATGGCGTAACATGGTTAAATTTTGAAGAGCGGAAGATGAGACGGGCAGCATGATTTTGAACTTTCTGAAGTTTGTTAATGAGATGAGAGGGGGAACCAGAAAAAAGAGCATTACAGTAATCGAGACGGGATAGAACAAATGCACAGACAAGAGCCTTTGTCGTGTCTTCTGAGAGGAGGTGGCGGATAGAAGCAATTCGGCGGAGTTCAAGAAAACAAGTCCGACAGACGTTGCTCACATGCTGGTGGAAGGACAGGGTTTGATCAAGAGTTACACCAAGGTTACGGGCAAAATGGGAGAGAGGGATAGATGAGTCAACAAATGTGACAGAGGTTGGAAGAGAGGGGTGATTTTGGAGTTTGGGTGGGGTGATCAAGATCAATTCGGATTTCTCTTCATTTAATTTCAGTTTGTTTTCAGTCATCCAATCCTTCAGGTCAGCTACACAAGATTGGGTTTTCTGGATCATGATGGGAAGGTCAGGGAGAGGCCCAGAGACATACAGCTGATTGTCATCCGAGAAAGAATGATGCTGAAGCAGGTGTTCTTGGACGATAGAGGAGACAGGGTAGGTGTAGAGAATGAAAAGTAGGGGGCCCAGAACAGATCCTTGTGGCACTCCGTAAGTCAGACAGGAAGGATTAGAAGAAAGACCAATGACAGAAACTACTTGCAGACGATTGGTGATGTAAGAATGAAACCAGTTCAAGACAGTATCATGGAGCCCAAAAGAGTGATGTAGACGGGAGAGAAGGATAGAGTGGTCAATAGTGTCAAAGGCAGCAGATAGGTCCAAGAGAGTCAAAAGTGATACGTTGTTAGAGTCGAGAGTAGTCAGTAAGTCGTTGCAGATTTTGAGAAGAGCAGTTTCGGTACTATGTCCAGAACGGTAAGCAGACTGAAGGGAATAGACAAGGTTATTGGAATGAAGGTGGTTTAACAGCTGGTCAAGAACAACTTTCTCTAAGACCTTGGAAAGAAAAGGAAGATTTGACACAGGTCTATAGTTTTTCAAATTCTCAGGGTCAAGAGTCGTCTTTTTTAGAAGAGGTCTTACAATTGCTGACTTGAAAGAAGAAGGAAAGGAGCCATTTGAGAGGGAATGGTTAATGATATTGGTGATGTGAGGGAGAAGAGTATCGAGACAATGGGTGAGAAAAGAAGCTGGCAATGGGTCGAGTTCACAGGTTTTAATGCCAGATTTCATGATGATTTTCTTAACAAAGTCCTCAGAAACGGGTTGGAAGAAAGTAAGGGGGATTCCAGAGAAAGGGGGTTCAGGAAATGTAGCATGAGTGTTCGTCGTGGAATCGAGAGAAAGCCTGAGGTTAGCAATCTTGTTGAAAAAATAGTCAGAGAAAGCCTGTGGAAGATCAGAAGGTGGCAGGTGAGATGGAAGAGGAGAAGAGCCAGTTTTGCCAAGAAGAGTATTAGTTATATTATACAGTTGTTTGGAAGTGGAACAGGCAAGAATTTTAGCATTGTAATAGGCTGATTTAGAGGCATCTACGAGGCTATTAACGATTTTGTTGGCAGTTTGAAAAATTTGCTTATGAACAGTCAGACTAGACTTGAGCCACTGTCTCTCGGCTCTGCGCCTTTCACACTTGGCCGCTTGCATTGTATTGTATTGTACGATCGTTTTCCAGGCTTGAAAAGGTACATATCCAGAAAAAAAACCCTGTAATTTTCTATTGTGCTTGTATCAAAATTCGCATCCTCGAATTTCCAGCATTAGGCGATATTCCACATTTCCATTTTTGCAACAGATGTATGTAAAAACAGCTTCATTTGAAACCGTTGGGCGCTATGACCCATATCAGGTCACACTAAGTGATTCAGAATGTCAAACATCAGTAATGGTACTTATCACTCCTATCTACCTGTCCTGTATTATTTTGCCCGTTTTTGCATTATTCCGCGCTTTTCATGTGCATAAATACAACATATTGTTCATGCCTGGGTATGTCGATAATATCGTAATACTGCTGGTTTTTAACAGCTGTGCGCTTTTAGATTTTTGGTTGCATGGAGATTCACACTGAGAAATGCGTGTGTCAGAAGCAAATACTTGATACTTTTTGTATAAACAGGAAAATTATACAATAGCAGAGGATGGGGGGAAGGAGGTGCGCGAGGGGGGGGGGGTCAAATGACCCTGTGTGTCTCCTCTCCCAGGGCAAACAAACAACGCAATATGTCCTGAGCCCATAGGAAGTAGCGCAAACCTGGGGAAGGTATACGTCTGTACCCATCTCAGGTGACATGGCAGACGGGGATAACCATCTCAGGGAAATGGGGGAAATAGGGACTTATCTAATCCTATACCGACACCACCAGAAGAACAGTGATGTTAAAATGGGACAGTAAGAAAGACAATGTTAATCCGGGGGAATTCCAGCCCACAATCATTAATATGTGAATCCGATGTTCAACCAACTAAGTTACTGAGGCCCCGCACGTATAAATGGAAGCACAATCAAGTGCTTCAAGAGACCACGCAAGTGATCAGAGCTACCAGGGCTCAGATCATCATCATCATCATCATCATCATCATCATCATCATCATCATCATCATCATCATGTGCCCTGCCACATGGCGTTGGCGATCATGGCCCTCCACACCAATCTATCCCTTGTCGCTGCAAGTACATCTCCCACCCTTTCTGTCCTAAGCCACCCTGCAAGTCCATGCAATATTTTCTCGATGGGTCTATCTGGTGTTCTCTTTCCCTCTAGCATTCCTGTTGTGACCTGGTGCTCGTATTCCCCTTTCCTCATAAGATGTCCAATAGATATTGCTTGTCTTTTCCTAATGTTCTTTATTAATGATTTTCTTGTGTCTGCCTCCTTCAAGACTGTCTCGTTTGTTTTCTTTGCTGTCCATGGAACCGTCAACATTCTCCCTAGAAACGACATTTCAGTTGCCTCAATTTTGTTCCTACTTTGCGTGTTGACTGTCCACGCCTCACAACCGTATAACAATATCGGTTCTATATAACATTCCAGAACTCTCTTACTGGTGTTAATTGATAAGCATTTGTTGGTAAGAGCACTTTTCATCTTCTCGAATGCTTTTATGGCTTGGGCAGAGATCACCCACCAGAAACTCTGACAACATTCTACAAGACATGAGGCAGCAAACTGTGGCTTGAAAAATCTGTGACATGGGAAGCATGGAAGCATGGTCTGCTGCAGGGAACAGATGACTGGACGGGCAGCACGTCTTCCAGAATGAAAAATAAACACCCAGAATTCACCAGCAAAAATGGGCGTGAGAACGGATATAGTACTCCACTCCCATTCATAAAAACAACTGATTCTGATCGAACTCACTGTGCTATTTGAAAGTTCTTCTTGTTGTTATGGCTGTTTAAAGCCCAACCGACTGCGTAGTCATATCAGGGCTATAACCGCTTCAAAACATACAAAACTAGCAGGAAAAAGAAAAGAAAAGAAAATTAAGTACACGTTCCAACGCACTCGCGCACATAATCTAAGGATATGCCCCTGGTGTTGACCACTCCGTCCAATTTATCGCACAGGTGATCTAAAAAAACATACCTGAATACAAATTTAAACATACCTAAGAATACCAAAGAATGAAAAAGGGCATAAAACCTCAAATTGCTTCCACATATGCTCTCTATGATTTTCCATTGCTTTTATTCTTTCTCCCCATTTATAGCCGTGTGCGTGTGCGTGTGCGTGTGCGTGTGCGTGTGTGTGTGTGTGTGTGTGTGTGTGTGTGCGTGCGTGCGTGCGTGCGTGCGTGCGTGCGTGCGTGCGTGTGTGCGTGTGTGTCTGTTTTAACGCTTAGATTTGATTTTATCAAGATTTTGCGCTATATAAAATATTGTATATTATTATTATTATTACCTTCCCAGAACCAAAAATGCACTTAGAATACATGTACCCAATAATCAATCCTAAGAAAAAGCACGTAGTAAGATTTTATCGAACACATTCAGGTGAATGGACCAGCAAGGCAGAAAATGATAGGAAGAAATGACAGAAAAAAAATGGAACAAGGCAGAGACAAAGAGAGTGACAGAAAAAAGGAAATTTCTAGCAAAGAATTTCCAGAAGGTGGGGATGCTATTTATACTGAAAGAGCCCCCGGCATCCTCACGGGAAGGGGGTGGGGTGGGGTGGGAGGGGGGGCTGTATGGAAGTAAAACAGAATAAGCCCATATGTTCAAGCCTGAAAAGTATGCCAGTCTTGCCAGCAACTTGAGGAAACCCAGCTTTCAAGCCAAAGTCCTCGCCACAGAGGTTGGAGCACAAGCGTTGTTGATAGGCACACCTGCCTATGAAGCAGCTCTCGATTTCTGGGAAGAAGACCAGAGCCCTTAACCCTTTCACTCCCGCACCCTGTCCACCAACTGCAAAAACCCTTGTTCATTTCGACCACTTTGCAAAGCATAACGTTGTTTTTGCTTTGCTAGCATCGTTGGCAATGTAGGATGCTGATGGACAGGGTGCGGGAGTCAAAGGGTTAAGGCAACGAAAAAAGCAGCTGAAAAGAGTTCCAGCTGGATCTTGTCGAAGAGAAACAAAAGTCAACTTCTTAAAACTGTTTAGCTATCGGATATCTGCTTGCACGCAGAGAAATTTTCAAAGACATCAGTCACAAAAGAGTAACTTAGTCTTGAGGTACCCAGCCACTATGGAGAATGCGGGTTCACTGTCATTTTAGGGACGTGCATAAAAAGTCTGTCTGAAAGCGAGTTGTGATCCTGACCTAGATTTCATGTATAACCCGCCATGCGGTCCTATTCTTCCTATTCATGAGCGTTGAGCTGTATAGAAAGAAGAGAAGAGAGCTTGTGGAGTGGATGAAACGGTATACACTGAATGGTGGTTTCGCTGAATGGTACCGTTATATATACACACATAATTTTTTTTTTAAAAAGCTGTGAGCGGCAACCACGAACTGAGCGTTAAATCGGACCGCAGGTCGTTTGGCTGGCTTCTCACACCAGCAATCCAGATCATCTTTTGTCTGCGTCTCGCTTTAACCCTTTCACTCGCACACCCTTCTGCCAGATGCTAAAACTTTAATCTTTTCACTCCTCACCCTGTCCACCAGCTTCTGCATAATTTTGTACAAAAATCAACTTTCATGTATATATATATACATAAAAATGATAATATATATGTATATAATATACATATATATTATAACAACACACACATCTATCTGTTTATCTATCTATCTATTTATCTATTTATCTATCTGAAAACGTCTGTCTGTCTGTCTGTCTGTCTATCCATGTATGTATGCATGTATGTATATATGTACGTATGTATGTAATGTTGTGTGTATGTACATGTATGTATGTATGTATATGTATATATGTGTGTGTATGTTGTATGTGTGTTTGTATGTATGTATGTATGTATGTATGTACGTATGCGCGCATATATATATGTATATATATATAAATGGGTAGGCTAGTGGTGCACTGTGGTTACGTGCTCTCCCAGCCTGAATTTCATGTGTTCAATCTTTTGAGAGACAGTGTGTACATAAATAAATACAACACGTCTGTCTGTCTATCAGTCTGTCTGATCTGTCTGTCTGTGTGTATGTGTCTGCGTGTATGTGTGTATGTATGTATGTATGTATATATGAATGTATGTAAGTGTGTATGTATGTATATTCTGTGTGTCTGTGTGTGTATGTACGGATGTGTGCATGCATGTGTGCATACATTACATGATGTATGAATGCATGTATGCTGCATATGTACGTATGTATGCTGTACACATATACACGTATATAAGTTTGTATGTATGGGATATGTATATGTGTACATATATATATTATATATGTTTATCTGTATATGTATTATGCATGTATGTATGTGTGTAATTGCATGTGTGTGTGGTATGTATATACATACATATGTGTGTGTTTGTGTTTTCTGTGTGTTGTATGCATATGATTCAGATTTTGTCTTATGTAGTGAATCCATTTACACTTGTCTGGGTTGTTTTACAGTTGGCTTTTATATTTCAAGCTAAATTGTAAAAAAAAAAAATTTTTTTAAAATTGAGGAAAAATAAAGCATAACAGACATACAAGACTCAAAAACAATAAATGCACGATAAACACAAAATGCTCTCAACCAATTTAGTATCAGTTTCGTGATAGACGGCCTAAACACACACACACACACACACACACACACACACACACACACACACACACACACACACACACACACCACACACACACACACACACACACACACACACACACACACACACACACACACACACACACACATGTAAGGCGAACTTAGTTGTGTGAAATGATATAGAGCAGAACAGTCACCCCACATTCTGATCATGTAAATAGCCAAGGAAAAGGCACTCCTGTTGACACCATGACAGTGTCGTCTGATTGACTCAGCTCGAGATCAGTTTCCGTGTACTTTCGGCAATTGTGTCTCCGTTCTCCGTGTGTTTTCCAACTTGTATGTATTCAGGTATGATGTGTACGTGTGTGTGTGTGTGTGTGTGTGTGTTGTGTGTGTGTGTGTGTGTGTGTGTGTGTGTGTGTGTGTGTGTTGTGTGTGTGTTTTGTTTGTTCTTTGATTTAACGTCTTATCACTGTGAGTGATATCAGACAGTGTGTGTGTGTGTTTTGTGTGTGTGCGTGTCTTTGAGTTCGTTCTTTGATTTAACGTCTTATCACTATGAGTGTGAGTGTGTGTGTGTGTGTGTGCGTGTGTGGTGTGTGTGTGTGTGTGTTGGTGTGTGTGTGTGGTGGTGTGTGTGGTGTGTTTGGTGAGTGTGTGAGTGTGATGTGTGTCTGTTTGTGTGTGTGTTTGAGTGTATATGGGCGCGCGCGTGTATGAGAGTGTGTTAGGGAGAGAGAAAAAGACAGAGAGAGAGAAAGAGAGAGTGATAGTAGTAGTAGTAGTATAGAAGCAGTAGTAGTAGTAACAGTAATAGTAGTAGTAGTAGTAGAAGTTGGAGGAAGAGGAGGAGGAGAGAGAGTTGTGGTAGTAGTAGTTGTCGTTGTTGTTGTTGTAGTAATAGTAGTAGTAGTAGTAGTAGTAGTAGTAGTAATAATAATAATAATATTTTTAGTAATAGTAGCATTAAGTAGTAGTAGTGTTATGAATAGGCATTTCGTACACGTTTGATCCAAGTTAGCCCTCAGCGATCACGATTTGTGTATCGAAATAACTTCCTCAACCAGCACTTTTACCCATTGTAAACTTTTCCCTCGAAAATAAGTGCTAAGAATGGTATCATCTTAACCAAATAGTGTTCCCACTAGCGCTAGTGTCTTGGAGTAAAATGGTAGTTTTTTTGAATTACATTTTTAAGTGTTCCGATTTTTTTTTCGGATGCGTGTACTTGCACGTTCTTTCCCCCTCCCTATGCAGGCGGTATGTTACTACAGTTCCCGTGGGGATGCCAGAGGCTTTTTCAGTATAAACAGTATCCCCACCTTCTGGAAATTCTGTGCCAGAAATTTCCTCTTTTCTGTCACTCTCTTTGTTTCTGCCTTGTTGCTTTGCTTTCTGTCATTTCCACCTATCATTTTCTGCCTTAATGGTCCATTCACCTGTATGTGGCCTATAAAGTCAAAGTACTTTTTCTTTGGATTGATAATTTGGTATATGTATTAAAAGCATTTTTGGCTCTAGGGAGGTGAGATATGCGCAATTTTAGGTAATTTATGCCTGTTTTTGTATATGTTTTGGTGTTCTTATGTATGCTTATATTTGTATTCAGGTGTGTTTTTTAAATCTCCCCTGTGCGATAAATTGAACGGAGTGGTCAGCGCGGGGGACATGTCCTTAGATTATGTGCGCGGATGCATTGATATGTGTACTTATTTTTCTTTTCTTTTTTCTTTTCTTTTTCCTGTTGAAGTTTTGTATGTTTTGAAGCGTTTGTAGCCCTGATACGGCTCCAAGCAGTCGGCTGGGCTTTAAACAACAATAACAACAACAACAATGTTACTACAGCATCTGCATATTCCCTCTCCGATGGGCGTGCTTGCTGGGTGTTTTCCGTATTGCCATACCTAAGTGAACTCTGAGATGTCTTATAGAATATTTAACAAGCATACATGGTGTTCTGTGTGCGTTATACGAACGATGGACAAAGTCGAGAGACTCGATAAATGAAGCTTGTGAAGAAATCCCTTGTTTCAGTTTCAGTCTCTCAACATGACATTTCCGCGCTCGGAATGAATTCCCTAAGCACTAACGTCCCACAGGTGACATGAGATGGAGAGGATCCAGAATGATCACAGCACAAGCCTTAATCCTGCACATAAAGCCATGAGCTGGCCAAGTCCTGAGGTCCTACCTAGACAGTTCCACAATTCTGTGGTCTTAGGGGAGTGAGGTGGCAGAGAGCTAGAGGTGAAAGAAAGCAAAAAAGAACTACATGACAAAAGAAATTTTAGGCTTGATGGAAGAACGGAGGAAGGCAAAGGGAAAAGGGAAAGACTACAAGAAGATAAACAATGAAATCAGGAATAGGTGCAATGAAGCTAAGAAAACTTGGCAAGGAAACAAAGCGCAAAGAAACAGAAGACCGTTGAAACTTAAATGGGATTTCTAAGAAGAATGTTGAGAGTTCATGGACAGCAAAAACAAAAACAAAAACAAAAAAACAACCCCCCCAAAAAACAAACAAACAAACACACACACAAAACAAACAATCAACCAACCAACCAAACAGAAAACAAAAAAAACAAACAAACAAACAAACGAGACAATCTTGAAGGAGGCAGAAACTAGAAGATCATTTAATAAAGAATATTAGGAGAAGACAAGCAACATTTATAGGACATTTTATGAGGCAAGAGAAATTAGAGCCCCTGGTTACAACAGGACAGCTGGAGGGAAAGGGAGCACCAGGTAGACCCATGGAGAAAATATTGGATAGACTTGCAGCGTAGCTGAGGACAGAGAGGGTTGGAGATGTACTTTCAGCGACAAGAGATAGGTTCCTGTGGAGTCCTGGAAAAAAACAGGCGAGTGTTGTAGATGAATGCCAAGACTTTCGCCACAAGTAGGGTTAAACCATACCGACCAGACCGGAAAAAAAATCATCATCATCATCATGTCGAGCTTTCTCGGCTGTCCATGACACGTTTTCTTCCATCCTTCTCTGTCAGACATTGCAGTAGGTAGTTCATCATACTGACAGCCCGTATCATCCATCAGTTGGTCGATGAAGGTCTTCTTTGAACGTCCTGGTCTTTGTTTGCTGTGGCTGGGTCTCTATAGTAGAACACCACCCACCACTTCTTTGATACGCCAGCAGTGTCCCGCGAAGCGCAGTCTTTGTTGACGTATTGATTTACTGATTGGTGGGATCTTACCATATAACTCTTTGTTAGTTGGATATTCTCTCCAGGATTTGTTCAGGGCTGCACACAGCATTCGTGCGTATGATCCATCAATCTTCTTCTCCAATGTCACTGTTAGAGTCCAAGAGATTGAGCCATATGTAAGAACGGTCTCTACTGCTGCTCGGAAGAAGTTCCTTTTTGGGTTGTCTGGTAGATTGGATTTCCAGATTTTGTCCAGTTGATTTAGTGCACCCCAGGCGTTTCCGAGTCTGGTGTTGACGTCTTATTCTGTGGAGTCAATGTAGCTGCCAAGGTATTTAAAGTCTCGAACTTGTTTGGTCGTATCTCCATTGAGACTTCTCATACCTTCTGATGCGTCTTGGTTCAGACAGATGAACTCTGTTTTGTTCGCACTGAGGTGGAGCCCGATCTCCATTGCTGTTTTTTCGACATTGTGAAGGAGAGATGTTGCATCCTTTAGGAAGTCTGCGAGAACATCCAGGTCATCAGCATAATCCGCATCTGTTATATATACCGCAGGGTAGCGTCTGCTCTTCTGTTCTGTGAGAATAAAGCCGAGTTTTTTGTTCTTATCCACTGTTTCCTCAGCACATAGTCGAGACAGATGATGAAAATGTAGGGGGCAAGCGTATCTCCTTGAAGGACTCCAGCAGTGATGTCGAAGAAGTCTGTGTCTCCGTCGGGGGAGCGAACCATACAGCGGGTATTCTGATACAGCATCATGATGGCGTCTACTGTTTCGTTGTGTAGTCCAGTATGCAGTTAGAATCTCCTTCATCTTTCCCCAGTGGATCAAATCAAAAGCTTTGGGAAAGTCGATAAATAGGAGAACAGCTGGAGGTTTTTTGTTTTATGCCTTCCAATATATGTCTGATGGTGAGTATTTGTCCTGATGTCGATCTGTTTTGGCGAAACCCGTTTTGGTTTTTCCTCAGAACTGGATCTATCTCCGGCCTTATCCTATTTAGGAGCATTAGGTTGTAGATCTTTGCAGAAATTGCAGATAATGTGATTCCGCGGTAGTTCTTTGTGATTCCGAGGTCACCTGTCTTGGGGAAAGGAAGCGGGCATCCTTTAGTCCATTTGTTTGTTGGGTCTTGGTTATAAACGTTGTTGCAGCATTCCAGCAGTATCTAGTGAAATTCCTCTATTTTCCGTACTTCCGCTGGTATCTCATCAAGTCCGCATGCTTTTCCACACTGAATGCTTTTCACTGCTATCAGTAGTTCGTCCAACGTAAACGGCCCTTTCTTGATATTCAGCTCCTCCGTGAACACTGGGGTTATTTCTTCTTCAGAGATGTCTGGAGGTTTCCCAAGTAGGTCCTGGAAGTGTTGTTGCCACAGTTTTACTCGCTCTTCTTGGCTAGATGCTTTTAGCTTAGCTCTGTTACAGCTTTTTCTACCACTTATTTCGTTCACGGTCTTCCAAGCAACAGCAGACTTTTTGTTGCTGACAGCATTTGTGATCTGGTCGATCTTGCTTTGTAGGTTGTTCGTTTGCTCTGCTTCATAGGCCTCTAAGAGAGCAGCACGAGCATTGTTGAGGTAAATGATGTTCTCAGGGGATGGTTGAGAGTCTTTTAGATGCGCAGCTTCTTTTAGTTACTTGCGTTTTTGACAGATTTCCTCATTCACCCATGGAGTTCGTTTTTTTTACTTTGGGTTTCAGCAGGACAGTGTCTGCAAACTGTTCCTTTACAAGCCATTTCAAAGTGGTTGTATGTCATATTAGCAGTCTTTGCTGAGACTGTATCTTGTAGGGCAGCAAATCTATTTCTCACCCTTGTAATGAAGATGTTACGAAATTCAGGGTTGTTGTTTAGATTAGACCAGTCATACGGGGTAGTATTGCAAGATTTCTTTTTATTTGCTCGAAGGCTCAATCGAAATTGTGTTCTTTTGTTGCAATGTCTTCATGTAAGAATTTATGTTTTTGCAGGCAAATGATGTTTTGGTTTGTAGATTCTGCTGACGCAATTACTTCAGGTCCCTCCTTCTGAAGTGTACGGGCATTGAGAGTAGCTATGAAGATATCTTTCTTTCATTTCATCAGTCCTGTATTGAGCTTCGAGTTTTTGGTATTTTGATTACTTTGGTCTCAGTAGCTGATTTTTCGACTGCAGCCTGAGACACCGTTGCAGGACGCGCTCCTTGGTTAACCGCGTGACGAGCGATGCGGGATGAACTTCTTTGAATCTGTGTCATTTCATTGCTTTCTTTAGTTAGATAATCACTTGCGGTCACCACTCCATACAAGTGTGAGCAGTAGTTCTCTAACTGAACTAGGTGACCCTGGGTGTCTCTGTCCAGCGTCTTGTGTACTTCACCGTTGACTATACAAAGTTCCTCCGCTGATGTGCACATCCGCCATGCTGCTCTTCATGGTTTCCTTGTAACCTTAGCAAGGGTGGCTGATGGGTGCTCGGCCTTGCCAAAGGGCCTCCCATGATTTGGTCGGGGATTGCTTATTGAATATTCACAGCTACCCCATAACAGGGCATTCCCCTATCTGCCACCCGGGGACCCGCTGGGTTGGAGCGTTTGACTTCTCCTGGTGCTTGACAGCCTATGCTAGGACTGACAAGGTTCCCCGAGGGGAAAAAAAAAGAGGATCAAAATTACCTTCAATGATTCAGACCGAAAAAAAAAACTACCTTCCGTGATTTAGTCAAAAAAACATTTTTGATACAAGATTGGGTTTAAAAACACACTGATTTGAAAAAAATCAGATTCGACCTGTCTAGATTCAGACTGACGTTGACAGTTACCAAGTATTAACTGCTTGGACGGGTGCTTGGTTTGATCTGACGTAGGAGCACTCAGGATATAAACTGATTGAATGTTTCGGGAGAGATGTCATACATGTACAGGGATTTGTGTGTGTGTGTGTGTGTGTGTGAGTGCGTGTGTGTGTGTTTGTGTGTGCGTGTGTGTGTGTTTGTGTGTGTGTGTGAGTGTGTGTGTGTGTTTGTGTGTGCGTGTGTTTGTGTTTGTGTGTGCGTGTGTGTGTATGTGTGTGTATGTGTGTTGTGTGTCTGAGTGTGTGTGTCTGTGTGTGTGAGAGAGAGAGAGAGAGGGAGAGAGAGAAAGAGAAAAGAGTGTGTGTATGTGTGTGTGCGCGCGCGCGCGTGTGTGTGTGTGCGTGCGTGTGTGTGTGCGCGCGCGCGTGTATACGTGTGTGTGCGTGCGTGTGTGTGCGCGCGTGTATATGTGTGTGAGTATGTGTGTGTGTGCGTGCGTGCGTGTCGTGTGTGTGTGTGTGTGTGTGTGTGTGTGTGCGAGCGCTTGTGTGTGTGTGTGGTGTGCGAGCGCTTGTGTATGTGTGTGCGTGCACGCGCGCGCGTGCGTGCGTACGTGTTTCTCCTGCCACCACGACGAGTGTATTTACGCGGTAATTTCAGTTTCAGTTTCTCAAGATAATGTCTCCGCGCTCGGCATGAATTCCATATGCACGGACACCACCTGCGCCACCTGACGGAGAAGACCCAAAATGATCATGGCACACGTTTTAATGACCAGCACATAAACCCTATGAGCTAGAATAAAAAGAAACGTCATGAGGTCCCACCCAGCATATGTCTTTTGTATCTCATATTTGTATCAGTCTTCTCGTCGGAGCTACAGTGTAATGTCATGTATATCTGTGTATCTAAGCAATATGAAAAAATAAAGAAACAAAAAAGCACAGTCAGCTACTAGGTATAAATATGCCTAACATACGTTTTTAGTTAAACAGTATTCAGTTACTAGGTCTTCTATTAAACGAGAAACTACATCACCAGAAATACAAGACGGGTTGATTGCAAAGAGTCGGTCATAACGTAACGGTATACTGAAAAAAACAAACCCTGTTGTTTTGCTTTGGTAGTGAAGCAGTAGTAACAGTGTCATTATTAGACACGAAATTCCAATATGCTGTATTAATAGGTGTAAAACAAGCTTTTCATTGAGTGTTTGAAGCACAGTTGACAGACACGATGGGTCGTGGACTATTACATGGTGTGTTGGTTTAAAAACAACTGCGATGTACCACAGTGGCAAACGTGAATGAAGAACCGACTGTGGACACTTCGAATTCAAACTGGCAAGTTGGAAGGTGAACAGGAAAACTGACTATACGACCATCCTGTCAACGTGAGTGGTACAGCAGTGTGGTTCAATAGTACGATCAATCAACACTCCAAGGGTGCTGGCACGTATCTTACACAAAATCACATTGAATCTCCAGTACAGAACGACGAAACACTGAATAGGTAATTAGAACACAACAAAGTGTGTCAGGGCACGCTGGGGTGGAGGAATGAGATTTGGTGTTCGGCGTTGGGATTGGGGTGGGGGAGGGAGGAATGGGCAGGCGTCTCGTGTTGTTGAAAAGAAAAAAGACTGGATTACTCTGAGAACAGTTTTCATTCAAAAATGTTTGATGTGTGTGTTCATTCCTGAATAAACAGTCCCCTGAGGAAGGCCACTGGCCGAAGTACTGGACTCAAAATTCTAGTTTGTTGTCTATATATATATATATGTTATGAGCCAATTGTATTGAATATATTTTAGGTGTTACTTTGAAAGTTTCCTCTGTTCAGACATCCAAGTAAAACTGATTGTCAATCTTAAGGCGAATGGAATATCCAATCTAAATGTTCAGTATCTAGCAATAACTGTTTTGGTGTGTTGTGTGTGTGTGTGTGTGTGTGTGTGTGTGTGTGTGTGTGTGTGTGTGTGTGTGTGTGTGTGTGTGTGTGTGTGTGTGTGTGTGTGGTTGTGTGGTTCTCTCTCTGTCTCTCTCTGTCTCTCTCTGTCTCTCTAACTCTCTTTCTCTAACTCTGTCTCTCTGTGTCCCTCTCTGTGTCTCTCTGTCTCTGTCTGTCTCTGTCGCTCGCTCTCTGTCTGTCTGTCTGTCTGTCTGTCTGTCTCTCTCCCTCCCTCCCTCTCCCCTCCTTGATCTTTTTCTCTGGCTGTCTCTCTATCTGTCTCTGTGTGTCTGTTGTGTGTGTCTTTCTGTCTGTATGTCTGTCTCTCTTTCTCTCACTCATCGCTCACTCACCCTCTGTCTCTTTTGTCTCAGTCTGTGTGTGTGTGTGTATGTGTGTGTGTGCGCGCGTGTGTGTGTGTGTGTGTGTCTATCAGTTTGTGTTTGTCTCTTACTCTCTCCCTCTCTCATTTTGTTTTTTTCTGTCTGTCTGTCTGTCTGTCTGTCTCTCTTTCTGTCTCGAGGGGGGGGGGGGGGGGTTGTCAACGGTAATTTTCACGTGAGGACGCTTGGTAGAATCTCTTGTTACCGACAGATAATTCTGACAGACCGAGAAAGAGTTGTGTCTTCAGATTTGGCAGAGAAAAACATAAGGTGTCATGCCATCCGCTACAGTGGAAATCCGACTGGTATGTGACATTTTTGAGCCAATATTCAACACCTTCATGTTGAAAAGAGCAAAAAAAAAGAGCATGGCTTCACGTGTCACCATTTTGAGGCTGGCTCGGCGTATAGACCACTGGTGTCGCCTTTGGTTTCCTCCTCACTTACTTGTTTTTGGGGCAGTTTGCTCCTTCGTTGTGGGGATACTGAAAGTAACCCCGGCCTGTCCAGTCTGCAAGCAAGGACACAATGAGACAGACTCGATTGACAAGTTCAGGGGCAGCACGAAGAGTCAGTACCGAAAAGTCGGACCAACACCAGAGTTCTGTGTCCACTCCATCAGTCATAGAACCAACTCTGACTGATATCTTGAGTACCATGAACACTCAGTTTGCAGAAGTTAAGAAGGAACGGCACGATATACGGAAGAATAACGAAGATTTACGAACGGAACTGAAGGGATTGAGAGAAAAAGTGACCGAGCTGCGAAAGGAGAATGCTGACCTGCAGAAGACGAAAAACGACCTGTGTCATAAGCTTGAGGGTCTGCAAGATGAAGATCGATGAGTTGGAGTGCCGATCAAAACGCAATAACCTCATCTTCTATGGTCTTCCCAGACACGCCAAGGAGACGAGTGCAGACTGCGAGGGCGTTCTTAAAGATCTGTTGACGGACAAGCTGGAGTTGACTGACGACATGGAATTTGACCGTGTTCATCGGCTCAGCAGTAAGCCAGACGCCCCAGTGATTGCCCGCTGTGTCTTCTGTAAGCAGAAAGTGGACATTCTTAAAGCAAAACGTAAACTCAAGGGATCCAATGTATTTATAGGGGAGGATTTCTCCAGCCGTGTGAGAGACATCAGACGTGCATTAACACCTCACTTGAAGAAAGCCAGGCAAGACGCAAGAAAGCAGCGATGGTCTTTGACCATCTGCTTATAGACGGTAACAAATATTTTCTGGATGACGAAGACAAACTGGCTCAGCTGAAATAGGAATTCGGCCGGTCCCATTCGCAATTCATTCACCTATTCGATCGCCATCCAGGGTGGATCAGAGAGCCGAAAAAAGCATCGGTTTCTCGCAATGCACAAAAATTTGTTAAAGCTTCTTCAAACAATTTTTTCGCTAGTCCTCATATACTCTAAGAGTGGTAGGACTTTAAAACTTACTAAACTAACTAACCCATTCGCGATATTTGCGAGAGGAAGCTTTTGACGAGGGTAAAAAAGGTATGAAGACACCGGTACAGTTGCCCACTGACACTGACACTGAGCACGCGCGTATTTTTGTTATAAAAGACGACAGTCCAGGTGTTTGTGCCGAGAACAGCCCGTGCTCTGCTTTGGCTTCTGTTTCCGAGGTTTTTTTTAACTCGGGAATGACATGTCGGAAAAGACCGCTGATGTATATGTACGTGACCATGTTGATAATACTATAAGCGATTCTTCAGATATTAATGTAAAGTCACTATCCTTTTTACACTGGAACATTAATGGTTTAGTTTCGAAACTCTGTGATGATAAATTCATCTCTTATATTCGCTCTTTTGATTTTGTTTGTCTGGTTGAGACATTTGTTGAGGGATTCAATTTCACTATTTTTTTCTGAATACACAATTTTTGTATACCCGCAGTAAAGTTTACAAAACAAGGGAGGCGATCGGGTGGATTGCTATGTCTAATCAAACATGAGTTTATGCCATACATTGAACTTGTTGATATAAGTCTGGTAATTTTGGGGCGTTTGTAATCAACAAAAATCTACTTGGTACTGTTAAAGATGTTTTGTATGTATGTTCTTATATTCCTCCTGAAGGCTCCCCATATTATGCACATTTTGACTGTGGAAATGGGATAGCGCTTTTGGAAGATTATTTAACTGATTGTATGTTAGCTTATGGTGATGTTCGAATGGTATTGTGTGGTGACATGAACAGTAGAACAGGTGACTTTTCTCATTATTGTCTGGGAAATGGTTGTTTCGAATTTTCAACATGTTAGTCATCCAACAACTAATGACAGAAAATCACAGGGCAATGTACTGAACAACTATGGAAAATTGTTATTGAATATGTGTACTGCTTTTGATTTATCTTTTCTTAACGATATGTGTCATGGCGACCTTCAAGGTTGCTACACGTACGTGTCAGAAACTGGATGTAGTGTGAATGATTATTTTATGCTGTCTTGTGATCTTTTTGCGCTTGTATGTGATTCATGTGAATTAATAGTATCTGAAAGAATTGAATCTGATCACATGCCTCTTGAATTCTGTTTCACTTGTCTGGCTTATAATCAAAGTAAACCTCAAAGTCAAGAAAATAATATCATGGAAAAATATGTTTGGAATGAAATATATGCTGATGTGTATAATAGTAACATAATATCAAAACATTTCCAAGA
>JAPXFY010000018.1:67998624-68006124 GCA_030674185.1 Monoplex corrugatus
GTAATTTAGGCGTGTTTTTATTATATTTTAGTGTCCTTATATATGTTTAAATTTGTCTTCAGGCATGAGTTTTAAATCCACTGTGCGATAAATTGGATGAAGTGTTCAACGCAAGGGGATATCCCTGGATTATGTGTGTAAATGCCTTGATATGTGTGCTTAATTTTCTTGTTCTCTTTTTTTTTCTTGTTGAAGTATTGTATATATTTTGAAGTGGTTATAGCCCTGATATCGCTCTGCGCAGTTGGCTGGGTTTTAAACAACAATAACAGTAAGAGTGACAGCAGTTCCGTGGACAACTGATTGTGCAAGGCCATTTGTATCTTGTTACATGGCCCATGCCAATGTACTTTTCTGTTTTTTAACTGATGTCAGTAGATCTTCGTAATTATGGTGTGTTTGTGTTCGTTTGATGATAAGATCAATATATCTGATGTTTAGTATCTTGCGGATAATATCTCATTTCCATGGCTTAGATTCGTCTCTCCATATCAGCTGTGATCGTCCATGTCTTACATGCATATGGAAAGATACCAGCGCCCCTAAGAGCTTGATCTTGTGTTTCGTGGAGATGTTCTTGTCCTTCCGTATAGATTTCAGCCTGGACAGTGCTGTTGGTGTCTTCGCTGCCCATGAGAGGATTTCTGGTTTGGATCCCTCATTGCTAATGCTGGATCCCAAGATAGGTATATTGTTGAACAGTTCCTAGTTCAGTCCATGGGCAGTTATATCAGTCGTGATGATGGTGTTGATTGTTTAGGCTAGGGTTGATCCAAATTTTGACATCCACATCTGACGATTTCTCGGCTGTTCGTCAGTAGATTTCAACCAAATTCGGCGAAAACTTGTGTTGCTTAGCAAACATAGAAAAAGTTGAGGTCTCTGTCACCTCATTCTCTTATGACCTCAGGGTTATGGAACTATTAGGTAGAACATCAGGACCTGGCCAGCTCGTGGGTTTATGAACAGGCTAGGGCTTGTGCCCTGATCATTCTGGATTTTCTCCATCACATGGCATCTGTGATGATAGTGCATATGAAATTCATTCCGAGCGCAGAGGCGTCATCTTGAGAAACTGAAACTGAAGTCTCCAGAACATACTATTTTGAAAGTTTTACTAAAATTGGTCAAAGGTCATCATCGCAATTGTGCTAAACGTGATTACATGTGTTAGCAAAGGTTTCTGGTTGGCGATCAACAGATTATTCGTAAATCTGACACCTGCTGAGTTAGGTGCACAGTCCTAATGACTAAGTTCCAAACGATGTTGTACATTATTAGACAGCTCTGATAAAGTGGAGGGAAGAGAGCACAGATAGACCAGGGAGAGAATGCTGGACGGACTGCAGAGTGGCTGGGATGAGGAGGGGGGAGATGCTAGGCAACGTGAGTAGAGATGGTTGAAGTCATGGTCGCCAAGCCATCGGCAGGCACCTGATGATGATGATAAACATTTTTATATAAGAATTATCTTGACTGTATATCCAGTCGTATACTGGAAAAAAAATCTGTCTGATGCCACTGCAAAGTCATCGCAAAAATTTTCATCAGTTCAGCTCAGTTTGGCTGTAAAAATTGCAGGAAACGTGTTGAATTGGGTACACAAAGAAAGACTAATAGCATTGTTTGACGGTCTTGTTTTTCCCTCCATCATTTGCGAAAAGCAGTTGCTTCGGTACATTGCACACAGATGCTTGAGTATGCTCATTTTCCCCCCTTATAATTTAGTATTGTCTTAAAACGCGTAATACAAACAGAAAACAAAATGGCAAAGAGTAGTTCCGATCACTTCGTTCATAAGAAAATAATCCAATTAATGCACATACAAAATACGTTACGTACATAAGTATCTGCTCAAATTTTGGGAAAAAAACTGATGGTAGAACAAGAATGGTGAACGCATATGGTACATCCATCATATCATTACAAAATACAAAAGCTAAAATAGTTATTCTTCCAACTGATGAACATCAAGTGAATATGCACAGAATCCATGTCACTGTCATGCTTTTGGTATAATTTGCTCACGTTTATTTCAGACATGACAGAACACAACAGAGAGATGCCAGCAAACGAATGTATGCAGAAAACCAGAAGTTCAGAAAAACACAAGACACAGCTGTAACAATGAAATGTTTTGTAAAGATTATTAAGACCTTAGACCCTTACAATTCATTATGGCCTGTAATCGTATCCATGCAGCAAATCGTTACATTTGGGTTTTTTCTTTTGTATGTTTGTTTCTTTGTTCATTTCTTTTGTTTTGTAATTATGATGATGAATGAATATATATATATGTATGTATGCAATAGTGAAAATTAAAATCATCACCAACAACAGCATCAATCAACTAACCAACCAAGCAACCAAAATTATGATGATGATGATGATGATGATGATGATGATGATGATGATGATGATGATGATGATATATATATCAGCAGCAGTGCAGCAGCAGCATGTGCCCTGCCGCATGGCGTTGGCGATCATGGTCCTTTATATGCATCTATCCCTTGTCGCTGCAAGCACATCTTCCACCCTCTGTGTCCTCAGCCACCCTGCAAGTCCATCCAATATTTTCTCCCTGGGCCTACCTGGTATTCTCTTCCCTCCAGCTTTCCTACTTGATTATGCAATACTGAATTATTTATGATAATTTCAGCCAAGTGCAAGAGCCTTGTCACGTATGACTTGGTAAAGAGAGAAGACAACACCAAGCTGAAGAGCTATGCGGGCTACATCACAGTGAACACGACCTACGACAGCAACTTGTTCTTCTGGTTCTTCCCCGCTGAGGTAACAAGACATTTAACATTTACCAGCACCACTGTCCTATGGTCTGACAGCTTCTCGCTGTGATTCGTGTAACCCGTTATATTAGGAGTAGCTGGAGAATTGTCTTCTCTCTGTGCA
This sequence comes from Monoplex corrugatus, assembly GCA_030674185.1. NCBI lineage: Eukaryota > Metazoa > Mollusca > Gastropoda > Littorinimorpha > Ranellidae > Monoplex > Monoplex corrugatus. Next base: position 68,001,538 of record JAPXFY010000018.1, read on the forward strand.
AACGTCAGGATTTTGTCCTTGCATTATCTGTATGATAGTGTGGATATCAGTCATCGTTTTGTTGTAGTGTCTTGGGTAGTCATTAGAGTCTGTGCAAGTGTTCATTTGATTATTGTATTGTGGGTTAATTAACCCTTTGACTCCCGCACCCTATTCACCAACTGTAAAAACGTAAACATTTGAATCCTCACCCTATCCACCAGCTTCCAAAGAAGCTGGTGGATAAGGTGAGGGATTCAAAGGGTTAAGATTTGGCTTTGCTAGCGTAGTTCACAATGCAGGATGCCGGTGGCAGACTGCAGGAGTCAACGAGTTAACGGCAGAAACATTTGCCAACCTTAGGAATGTAGCTTTAGTCTGATCTGAAGACACTGCAATTGTTCCTTTTCTCGAGACTTTTTTTCAAGACCATTCCAGAACAAAGGTATTATGCGCAGGCTTACGGCTTATGCCATGATCATTTTGGATCTTGTCCATCACATAGCAACCTGTCGTGTCAGTGCATATATAGAATTTATTCCGATTGCTGGGATGCCATCTCGAGAAATTATGCTAAAACTCAGACTTTTTGTCTGTAGCATGCATCACAAGCATCAGCTCTCTGTCTTGTTCATCTCACTCGAAGCTAAACCTTTAATTATTCATTTATTTACTTTATATGCATGTTCCCTTTTGAAGGTAAGATACACACGTACACATGTCATTTACATGTAATCAAGATTATTCCAGCGATAGGCGATAAAACACCAGTATAAAATATAGACTAGGTAGAACATAGTCTAGGTAGGGCCTCAGGACCTGGCTAGCTGATGGGTTTATGTGCAGGCTTAAGGCTTGTGCCTTGATCACCATCACATGGCACCTGTGACGTTAGTGCATATGGAATTCCTTCCGAGCGCGGAGACGTCATCTTGAGAAACTGAAACTGAAACTGAAACTGTTCATCTCACTGCCAGTGCTGTTCTCTGCTCTGCAGCTTTAAGGCAAGATCGTACTTGTTAGACTCAGAAACTTGCACTCAATGTTTTAAATTGTGTACATTGAATAGCTAAGCCGAGTAAAAGAATAAATGTTTTATCGATTGATTGTGCGTAGCTTACATGAACTCTTACAAATTGTTTACTCATTGAACGGTTCATTGACTTGTAGAAATAACTGTCTTGTTATTTGACACAACAGTGTTAAACATTCCCCGTGGGGATGCCAGGGCCCTTTCAATATAAATAGTATCCCCACCTTCTAGAAAATTCTGTGCTAGAAATTTCCTCTTTTCTGTCACTCTCTTTGTTTCTGCCTTGTTCCTTTGCTTTCTGTCATTTCTACCTATCATTTTCTCCCTTGCTGGTCCATTCACCTGTATGTGTTTGATAAAGTCATACATACTTTTTCTTAGGATTCATAACTGGGTACATGTATTAAGTGCACTTTTGGCTCTAGGGAGGTGAGATATGCGGAAGCAATTTTAGGTAATTTATGCCTGTTTTTATATATGTTTTGGTGTCCTTGGGTATGCTTATATTTGTATTCAGGTGTATATTTTAAATCCCCTGTGCAATAAATTGGACGGAGTGGTCAACGCCAGGGACATCTCCTTGGATTGTGTGCACAAATGCATTGGTGTGTGTACTTATATTTTCTTTTCTTTTTTCCTGTTGAAATATTGTATATGTTGTGAAACGGTTATGCCCTGATATGGTTCTATGCAGTCGCCTGGGCTTTAAACAACAACAACAACAATAACAATAACTTACTCACTGTCTGTCTCAGAACAATGCCGCCAAAGCTCCCGTAGTCTTGTGGCTGAATGGTGGACCAGGGACGACATCCATGATCGGCGCTTTGATAGAAAATGGCCCCCTGAAGGTCACCACAAAGGGTCAAGGTAAGGTCAATGACCTATTTGAGTACACCGGAAATGAATGTGATAAAGATTGAGTTTTTATTAACTTTAGACAAAGGGAATTCACTCGGACTTGAATAATCCCTTATGCGCTCAGCCCAGATATGTCAGATGTGATCTGACAGACTCCTTCAGATTGTGGAAAAAACCTACGTACTGGGAAGACAATTTTTATGTTTCGGCCAGGATTGAACATGAAACTTTAAACATCAGATTTTGAGTTCACTTGATCAACTGACCCAGCCAGTCCCAGGACTAAACATGTATAAAAAAAATTGCAATACAATACAATACAATACAATACAATACAATACAATACAACACAACACAACACAACACAACACAACACAAAATATTTTTTAAAATACCTTGTTTGTAGATCCTTTGGAGTATAAAACACAACGTTTCGAGCCCAGGCCCTTTGTCAAGTGAAAAATTTTCACAGATCTTTTACAAACAAGGTATTTTTTAATATTTTGTTTTTACCCTCAAGATCCAGCAGTCACATTTTGTTTTAACAACACAAGACAATACGGTGCGGTGCGGTGCGATACGATGCAATGCAATACTGTACAATACAATACAATACAATACAATACAATACGATACGATACGATACGATACGATACGATACGATACGATACGATACGATACGATACGATACGATACGATACGATACAACGCAACGCAGCGCAGCGCAGCGCAACGCAACGCAACGCAACGCAACGCAACGCAACGCAACGCAACGCAACGCAACGCAACGCAACGCAACGCAGCGCAGCGCAGCGCAGCGCAGCGCAGCGCAGCCACAGCACAGCCACAGCACAGCACAGCACAGCACAGCACAGCACAGACAGCACAGCACAGCACAGCACAGCACCAACACCAACACCAACACCAACACCAACACCAACACCAACACCAACACCACAACCACAACCACAACCACAACCACAACCCACAACCACAACCACAACCACAACCACAACCACAACCACAACCACAACCACAACCACAACCACAACCACAACCACAACCACAACCACAACACACCACAACACAACAACCACAACCACAACACAACACAACACAACACAACACAACACAACACAACACAACACAACACAACACAACACAACGCGGTGCGGTGCGGTGCGGTGCGGTGCGGTGCGATACGCGATGCAATGCAATGCAATGCAATACTGTACAATACAATACAATACAATACAATACAATGCTAAACAATGCAATACAATACAATACAATACAATGCATTACAATGCAATGCAATTCAATATGATACAATACGATACAGCACAACATAACGCAACACAACGCAACACAACGCAACACAGCGCAACGCAACACAATGTAACAGTACAACACAATACAACACAACACAAAGCAACGCAACACAACGCAACCCAAGGCAGTGCAGTGCAACACAGTGTATTACGATGCAGTATAATAACACTCTCGTCAGTCCTCTAAAGGAAAGTACATTCTGCCCAAACACATGTGGTATGGTCCATACAAATCATAGTACAGTTCAAACCGTAGACATAAATATCGTTTATCAGCGCATCAGCCTTTATCTTATCCGGCCTTATCCTCCCTCCCTCCCCCTGCACATATGTGACCTCCCACCACGAAATCAGTCTTAACTAGCATTTTGGGCATTTTGAGATATACATATCACTGGAAAGTGTACATTCTGCTGATTATTTTGGTACTTGAATAAAGCTTGTACTAAAACAAATGTAGAAGTTACGTGTGTTTAAAATCATTAAGTTGTATGACGGCCATTTTGAGAAAACGGCCCCTAAAGTTTCTGTGTGCTCTCCTACACATTTTCCTTAGATTTCTTTATTTAGTGGCTTTGACCCAGTTTGTTTCCAATTTTCGCTGTCATTATCTGAAAGGTGCACCAAAGAGCTTTCCAGCAGTATATTACATGTACATGTGCGGGTACAGTACAAGGTTACGGTTCATAATAAGAGACAAAAACAGATACTTTCGGTAGGAAATTGCGTTCTTTCTGCTGCGATCAGTGCATTAAAATACCGATTTAAATTGATTTATAATATTTTTTCGAGAAAAAAAATTCTGTGGGGATAGATTAATATAGTCTAGTCTACAGAAATCAATTTTGAGAAAAAGTCAAAACACCCCAGATAGACCCTCAGTCACCGTTTCAGCTCCTAGTGCTGTTCGACTGACTGCGAGTTAAGACTGATTTCGTGGTGGGAGGTCACATATCATTCAGCCTACCCCCCCCCCCCCCCACACACACGATGCGCGTATACACCCACTCACGCTCACGCACACAAACACACAAGACTATATAACCAATGCGAGCACTCTCATCATTCATCAAAGCAATTACCGGCAAAGACCAAACCTCCACGCAAACTGGGAGAGGGAAGCAGGAGGGGAGTAGGACATGTGACCCGTAACCCAAGTTGTCATCCTTCCTCTGTCTCTCCCTCCCCCCCTCTCTCTCTCTCTCTCACTCCCACTCTCTCTCTCTCTCTCTCTCTCTCTCTCTCTCTCTCTCTCTCGCACATACACACAATATGCTAAGCAGGGATCACTCAAGTCTGTTGTACGAATGACCTTTGACCCAAGTTGTCATCTTCTCTGTCACACACACACACACACACACACACAACACACACACACACACA
>JAPXFY010000018.1:68008624-68013624 GCA_030674185.1 Monoplex corrugatus
AATGAAAATTGGCCTGATGAAATTATTGTAACTGGAATTAATAGCAATAATGAAAATTGGCCAGATGAAAGGATTGTAACTGGAATTAACAATAATGAAAATTGGCCAGATGAAAGGATTGTAACTGGAATTAATAGCAATAATGAAAATTGGCCAGATGAAAGGATTGTAACTGGAATTAATAACAATAATGAGAATTGGCCAGATGAAAGGATTGTAACTGGAATTAATAACAATATGAAATTTGACCTGAGAAATGATTGTAACTGGAATGAATAACAATAGTAAATTTGACCTGAGGAAATGATTGTAACTGGAATTAATAACAATAGTGAAATTTGACCTGATGAAATGATTGTAACGAATTAATAACAATAGTGAAATTTGACCTGAGGAAAGATTGTAACTGGAATAAATAACAATAGTGAAATTTGACCTGAGGAAAGGATTGTAACTGGAATAAATAACAATAGTGAAATTTGACCTGAGGAAAGGATTGTAACTGGAATAAATAACAATAGTGAAATTTGACCTGAGGAAAGATTGTAACTGGAATAAATACAATAGTGAAATTTGACCTGAGGAAAGGATTGTAACTGGAGTCCCTTGATATCAAACAAACGGCGTTTCAACCTCATCTGACTGGGAAAGACGACAGCGTCAGCTCCAGCGAGAAGAGGAACATCATCAGATCACTCCTAAACCCTTTGACTCCCGCACCCTATCCACAACTGCAAAAACCTAACCCTTTGACTCCCTCACCCTATCCACCAACTTCCTGCAGGAAGCTGGTGTATAGGGTGAGGGAGTCAAAGGTTAAGATTTTGCTTTGCTAGCATGGTTGCCAATGCAGGATGCTAGTGGGCAAGATACGGAGTCAAAAGGTTAACTCACTTAAGCCAATGGACGTAAAAGGGACGACTACCATATTATGTCCAAAGAACAGCAAGCCGTCCTGCAGGGTTTATGCATTGTCCCACACAACGGCTCAGCGTCCCATTTCAACCGCACGTTCAGACCGACGCCTTTCACCTGCAGTCAAGATGACAAGAGACAGGTGAACACACAGAAAATACAGTGATGTGCTTTTTATCCCCATGGAACCACAGCAGACAGAACCGACTTCAACTTTCTGGTCGGCATGCTTTATGGCAGCTGACAGGAAATGGAGAAAACAGCGACATTCATTGCCAAATCTCAGCTTGACCATGTAGGCGGTGATCAAAGGAAGAAGAAAAATTTAAAAAAATGAAGAAGGACGAAGAAGGAAGGAGGATGAAGAAGAAAGAAGAAGGAAGAGGAAGAAAGAAGAGGGTAGAAGGAGGAATGAAAACAAACAAGGAAGAAGACGAAAGAAGAAAGAGTGAACATGAAGAAGATGGAAGAAAAAGGAGGAAGAAGGAAGAAGAAGACGGGGAAAAAAAACAAGGATGAAGGAGGAAGAAGGGTGGAAAAGGAAGAAGAAAAAGGAAGAAGAGGAACAGGGTAGAGGAAGTAGAATAAGAACAGGAAGGAAGAAGAAGAACAGGAAGGAAGAAGAAGAAGAGGACGAGGAGGAGGAACAAGAAGAAGAAGAAGTAGAAGAACAAATAGAAGAAGAAGAAAAAGAAGTTAAAGAAAATAAAGAAGAAAAAAAAGAAGTAGAAGAAGAAGAAGAAGACAAAGAAGAAGAAGAACAAAAAGTAGAAGAAGAAATAGAAGAAAAAGAAAAAGAAAAAGTTAAAGGAAAAAAAAGAAGAAGAAGAAGAAGAAGAAAGAAAGAAAGAATGAAAGAATTAATGAAAGAAAGAAAGCAAGCAAGAAAAAAGAAAGAAAACAAGAAAAAAAGAAGGAAGGAAAGAAACAAAGAAAAGTAAGAAGAAGGAAGAAGAAAAAGAAAAATTCGTCAGACTGAGTGGTCAGTTGTATGGAAGGTCCAGGCTTTGCTAGGTGAGTGGTGATCATTTGCTGTGAGTACCTGGCATGGAGCTGGCAGAGAGCTCAAACGATTTCTGTATAGCAATCGACAGACTCAGATGAGAATCCTCATCATATTGAGTGTGGCTGAGTCAAGTATCAATCCATTTCCACAATCACTGATGATGATGATGATGATGATGATATATGATGATGATGATGATAATGACACTACTACTGCTATTGCTACTGCGACTACTACTGCTACTACTACTACTAATGATGATGATGATGGTGGTGGTGATAATGATAACAACAACAACAACAACAATGATGATAATAATGGTAATAATAATAATAATGATATTAATAATAACAATAATAATGATAATGCATTGTCCACAATACAAAAGACAATCTTCTTTTGGGATACAGTTGCATCTAAAAACAAAACTCACCATGTATACAGGAACCAGAAAAAACACGAAAGAAGAATACGAACGCGTATTTAATACAAGACTAGACAGGCGCACAAACAAACACCAGATAAAAAATATTTTGAGAAAAAGACTGAAACTTCCCTGCTGCTGTGTCCAATGTGAGAAAAGGAAGAAACTGACTAAGATGACATCATAATGTGTCTTTGATATTTAGTCAAAGACACATTATGATGTCATCTTAGTTTATTCCTTTTCGCACATTGGACACAGCTGCAGGGAAGTTTCAGTCTTTTTCTCAATTTTTTTTATCTGGTGTTTGTTTGTTTGTAATCTTGCGCTAGACAAAGGCCAGTTGGCCCAAAATTTGTGCAAGTCTTGTCTTGTTGTATTAAATACGCGTTCGTATTCTTTTTTCATGTTTTTTCTGGTTCCTGTTTGCTTGAACGCGGGCGGTCAAACTTGTTTTGGATTTCACCATGTATACTGTATTGTTCTTATACAATTTCTATTGTTGTGCCTGAAACATTTTCTCGTGATATCACATACCAACTCTACTGCAATGAAAATAGAGCAGGTTGAGGTGGTAATGAAAACAAAAAATAGAGTGACATTGTTACGATGAAAACATTACAGGTTGAAATTGTAACAGTAAAAACACTGCAGGTTGCAATTGTTGCAATAAAAACACTGCATGTTGAAGTTGTTGTAAAACAAACCCACTGCATGTTGAAGTTGTTGTTAAAACAAAAAGCATTTTATGTTGAAGTTGTTGTAATGAAAACACTGCCGGTTGAAGTCGTGACAATAAAAACACTGCAGGCTGAACTTGTTACCATAAAAACACTATGGATGGAAGTTGTTATAACAATAACATTGCAAGCTTAAGTTGTCATAATAAAACCACCGCTGGTTGAAGTTGTCATAATAAAACCACTGCTGGTTGAAGTTGTCATAATAAAACCACCGCTGGTTGAAGTTGTCATAATAAAACCACTGCTGGTTGAAGTTGTCATAATAAAACCACTGCTGGTTGAAGTTGTCATAATAAGACCACTGCTAGTTGAAGTTGTCATAATAAAACCACTGCTGGTTGAAGTTGTCATAATGACACCACTGCTGGTTGAAGTTGTCATAATAAAACCACTGCTGGTTGAAGTTGTCACAATGAAACCACTGCTGGTTGAAGTTGTTCGGATGAAAACACTATGGTTGAAGTTACTGTAATGAAGACACTGCAGATTAAATTTGTTGTAATGAAAACACTGCAGATTGGAACGGGCTTCAGTTTTACCAGGAACTCCTTGGGGATGATCTCCAGCATTGAGGGTTTGGTGCCACAGCTGTACAGGTAGGTACTGTATTCCTTTTGATAAAGTCTTCATCGATGGTGGTGGTGGTGGAGTGGCGGAGGTGGTAGTGTTGGTGGTTGGTGCACGGATCAGAGATCCCAATTCTCCGATTTTTCTCGGAAATCCGAGAAAATCCACATGCTGCTTCCGAGAAAAAAATGTGCTTTCCGAGAAAATAACAAAATTCTACAGATAATTTTTTCTTCTGCAGAATAGTCGGTTGTTTGTCAGTCTGTTGATCTCGTAGCAGACGACGAAATTTCGGTAAGGGGGATAAATCCGGTATCATTTCCCGCCAGAGTCACTTCCGGTGTTTTTTTGTTTGTCAGGCGCGGCCTGTTTCCAGAACTGATTGCAAAATTTTTGAAGAATGTGACAATGTCTCGAGCTGATATTCTGGAGAAAATTGCCGCGGCAAAAACGTTTGACAAAGACTGCAAAAATAAGCGGTGTTAGAAGTGAATTTCACGAAAAATTGATGTAATGGAAATGAGCACATGGCTTTCATAAATAACAGAGGCTGGCATAGCATACTGTGTCTTGTGCCGCTGTGAAGTCAGTTAAAATAACTATAGTTAAGCAAGCATCCAAACTTTCAGACCATTTCAAGTCAAAGAAGCACCAGATGAGGCAGAAAACTGCAAAGAATCTTGAAGCTGTTCAGCCTAGGTGGTTGTGTAATGTTTGTTGGAGCATACATTAGAAAAATACTCACCAAATTAGTTTTCTTGAAATCTGACACCAGTACAGTATGTATAGATTATTTGCTTCAGTACAAAGGATAATAAACAAGCCTAAACTTGTGCTTGATAGCGTCAGATTGCACTATTTTGCATCTATATTCCAAAACTTTCCGGGGAGCATATCCCAGGACCCCCCTAGATCTTCAGAGATATATTTCATTGGGCATTGGGACCCCTGACGGATGATAGGTCCTGATATACCAGTTGGGGATGTTGGGATACAGCCTGAATTAAAGGGACTACCAACATACATATTCAAGCGAAAAATGACCAGAATCACATGAAAAGAGAAGACGAACGATTAAATCAGACAGTAGCACATTTGGCCTTCGTCCGAAATGTGAAATGTGAAATGTGAAATGTAAAGTTCGTTCAAATAGAATTCATCGCACTCGGAAAATCCCATACATGTTCCACGCAATCTTCCATCCATTAACTGACAGACTCCTTGAGCCTGTGCAAAGAAAACCTGATGCGCTGCAATATGTCTTAAAATGAAAAAGTAAGGTGGTTGGTGGGGGGGGGTAAAAGAACAGGACCTATGAAACACTAAGATGACACCACCAGAGTGA
>JAPXFY010000018.1:68018624-68038624 GCA_030674185.1 Monoplex corrugatus
TTCCTTTTCAAAACTTGAACAGCTGTCTATTCGACAAACTACAACCTATTCTCACAAACGGGGACATCAATTACAAGCAAACAAAGTGATACACGACTTGGGAAAAGTGTTAAGTGTCTGGGTGGAACTAATGTTTTAGTTGTAACATATTCTTTGGTCTTTTCTTTTTTTTGCTCGATAAGTTTGCCAATAAAATTCACCCTGTAAAAGATTTCCAAATGACATGATTATGTTGATACACCCCTCGGCAATGCTTTGTTGAAATTACCTGCAGGTAACTATTTTCACAGCACGACCACAACTTTTATCTTTTTACCGAACCTCAAAATTGTATGCATTAGTATAATTTTGAAACCTTTGCTCTCTTTCGAGTGCTGCACACAGCAGTTCAAAATAATCTGACCAGAATTTGCAAGAGAGAATTATTTCGGTTGCCAGGGAAAATTTGACAGTGAATACTCCCAACAATGTCTTCGTCGATTTCTGAAAAAAAAGGAAAGATCACTGAGCTCGTGTGACATTTCAATTTGCTACAAGTTGTGTAATGTTTATGCCACACTATACATGTAGCTACTTTTTGTGAACCCCGAGAGTAATCGCATCCTGTGACTACTTACTGTGTGGCGGAAAAATTTAAGAAAGTTACAAATGAATTTCGAGGATCTCGACAATTCCTTTCTCACTGTCTGTTCGAGTGGGCTGTTGCCTAACCATTGTGTGGCTTATCAGTAGAAATTGTGAGTCACAACAAAGACTTGGTAAACGCCTAATGGACACAACACTGGGTGCGAACAGTAGCATGTCAATTTGCTCTGTTGCCTTGGTAAAAAAAAACATGGGAGAGATAAGTTGATTTCCCAGGTCCCACCCCTTAAAGACCAATTAGCCTTCTTGCCTTTCTGAAGTTTTGGTTGCAAAAAATGTGAATATGAATATGAATTTGAACCGAGGGAGAGGGGATGGGTGCCGTCCTCGTGGGAAAAGTTGAGGTCTCTGCCACCTCATTCCCCTACGACCCCAATGTTATGGAACTATCTCGGTGGGACCTCAGGACCTGACCAACTAATGGGTTTATGTGCACGCTTAAAGCTTGTGTCATGATCGTTCTGGATCTTCTCCATCACATGGCACCTGTGAGGTTGGTGCATATGGAATTCATTCCGAACGCGGAGACGTCATCTTGAAAAATTGAAACTGAAGCTGAAACTGTTGTGTAAATATGTGTGCCATCTGTTGTGTGAATATGTGTGCCATCTGTTGTGTGAATATTGCACTGTTGTCCATCTGTTGTGTGAATATGTGTGCCATCTGTTGTGTGAATATGTGTGCCATCTGTTGTGTGAATATGTGTGCCATCTTTCTGGCTTCAGATGCTCCCAGAATTTCCCGAAGTTTTGTACTACACGGGTCTGATCTCAGATTATACCCGACGGACGTTCCTTGCCGACATGCTCGGAGTCATCAACAAGTCATTGTCTACTGGTGGGAGCATTAATCTGGAGGTAAGGAGACCGATTGGTACTGTGTTATGTTGTATTGCATATTAGTGATGTATTGTATTGTGTGGTGTTTGTGCTGTAGTTAATTTCTCAGCAAAACGGGTCTTTCTCTCGTGAAACGCCGGCAGGTCATCCTACAGAAATGGGATCGTCTGAATATGTTGGTGCCGTCCACTCCCCTTCCCATTTTCTGGCATCAGTCGAAACTCCCGTGATTTTTTTCTGTTAGTCTTTTTTTTCTTTTCTTCTTTTCTTCTTTCTTCTTCTCTTCTTCTTCTTCTTCTTCTTCTTCTTCTTCTTCTTCTTCTTCTTCTTCTTCTTCTTCTTCTTCTTCTTCTCTTCTTCTTCTTCTTCTTCTTTCTTCTCTTCTTCTTCTTCTTCTTCTTCTTCTTCTTCTCTTCTTCTTTTCTTCTTCCTTCTTCTTCTTCTTCTCTTCTTCTTCTTCTTCTTCTCTCTTCTTCTTCCATTCTTCTGCTTCTTCTTCTTCCTTTCGCATTCTTCTTCTTCTTCGTTCTTCCATTCTTCTTCTCTTCATTCTTCTTCTTCTTCTCTCTTCTTCTTCTTCGCTTCTTCTTCTTCGCTTCTTCTCTTCTTCCTTCTTCTTCTTCTCTTCGATCTTCTCTTCCTTCTTCTTCTTCATTCTTCTTCTTCTTCTTCGCTTCTTCTTCTTCGTTTCTTCTTCGCATTCTTCTTCTCTTCTTCTTCTTCTTCTTCTCTTCTTCGCTTCTTCTTCTTCTCTTCTTCTCGCTCTCTCTTCTTCTTCTCTTCTTCTTCTTCTTCTTCTTCTTCTTCTTTTCTTCTTTCGATTCTTTCGCTTTCTTCGCATTCTTCTTCATTCTTCTCTTTCGCATTCTTTTCGCATTCTTCTTCTCTTCTTTTCCATTTCTTCTTCTTCGCATTCTTCTTCGCATCTTCTTCTTCTTCTTCTTTTTCCCTTTCTTCTCTTCTTCATTCTTCTTGCATTCTTCTTCCTTCTTCTTCTTCTTCTTCTCTTCTTGCATTCTTCTTCGATTCTCTTCGCATTCTTCTTCGCTCTTCTTCTTCGTTCTTCTTCTTCTTCTTCTTTTCTTCTTCTTCGCTTCTTCTTCGCTTCTTCTTCTTCTTCTTCTTCTTCTTCTTCTTCTTCTTCTTCTTCTTCTTTTCTTCTTCTTCTTCTCTTCTTCTTCTTCTTCGATTCTTTCTTTTTCTTCTTCTTCTTCTTCTCTTCTTTTCTTCTTCTTTCTTCTTCTTCTTCTTCTTCTTCTTCTTCTTCTTTTCTTCTTCTTCTTCTCCTCTCCTCCTCCTCTCTCCTCCTACCTCTTCTCGTCTTCGTTGTCTCTTTTCTTTCTTTTTCTTCTTCTCTTCTATTCCTTCTTCTTCCTTTTTGTTCTTTTTTTGTCTTGTTCTTGTTCTTGTTCTTTTCTTCTTCTTCTTCTTCTTCTTTCTTCTTCTTTCTTCTCTTCTTCTTCTCTTCTGCTTCTTCTTCTTCTTCTTCTTCTTCTTCTTCTTCTTCTCTTCTTCTTCTTCTTCTTCTTCTTCTTCTTCTTTTCTTCTTCTTCTTCTTCTTCTTCTTCTTCTTCTTCTTCTTCTTCTCTTTTTTTTCTTCTTCTTTTTGTTTTTTTCTTGTTCTTGTTCTTCTTTTTCTTCTTCTTTTCTCTTCTTTTCTTCTTTCTTGTTCTTTTCTTCTTCTTTTTCCTACCTCCTCCTCCTTTCTCTCTTCTTCTTCTTCTTCTTTTTCTCTTCTTCTCTTCTTCTTTCGCTTCTTTCTTCTTCTTCTTCTACTATACTATACTTAATTACTACTACTACTTCTTCTATTCTCTTGCTTCTTCTTCTTCTTCTTCTTCTTCTTTTTCCTCTTCTTTTCTTCCTCTTCTTTTTCTTCCTCTTCTTCTTTCGTCTCTTTCTTCTTCTTCTTCTTCTTCTTCTTCTTTTTCCTCTTCTTTTTCTCTCTTTCTTCTTCTCTCTTTCTTCTTCTTCTTCTTCTTCTTTCTTCTTTTTCCTCTTCTTTTTCTTCCTCTTCTTCTTCGTCTCTTTCTTCTTCTTCTTCTCTTCTTTTTCCTCTTCTTTTTCTTCCTCTTCTTCTTTCGCTCTCTTTCTTCTTCTTCTTCTTCTTCTTCTTCTTCTTCTTTTCTCTTCTTCTTCTTCTTCTTCTTCTTCTTCTTCTTCTTCTTCTTCTTCTTCTTCTTCTTCTTCTTCTTCTTCTTCTTCTTCTCTTCTTCTTCTTTCTTCTTCTTCTTCTTCTTCTTCTTCTTCTTCTTCTTCTTCTTCTTCTTCTTCTTCTTCATTTTTTTTAATGGGTCATCCTTTGTTGCTTGAGTTTAGTTTCATCTTCGAAAAGTAAAAAGAATTGCCTGTGTCTCAGTCGTCTCAGAGGCCGGCGCAAGTGATCTGAGTAAGCTTCACCTCAAAAACAAAAACAAAATGAATAAATAACAAAATAAATAAATAAATGAATATGTAAATGGACAGATAAATAGATAAATAACAAATAAATAAACAAATAAATGAATAAATAGATAAATGAATAGATAAATAAATAAATCAAATAATAAATAATTAAATAAATGAATAAAAAAAAAAAAACATAAACTGTGTGACAGGACAGCACCTTATTGGCAGAGAGTTCCCAGCAAGGAGTGGGCAGTAGCTGTCCGGTGAGATGTGGAGTTTGCAGTTAGGTCAAGAGGGATTCATCATACTCGGACAATTCCATATTGCGCGCTACCCAAATCTCTTAGCAATTATCTGGCATACTCCCTTAACCTGGCAAAAAACAACAACAAAACAAAACAAACAAACAAAAACAAAAACGTTACGCTGACAATGTTTTGAAATGAGAAGGTTGGAGATAAGGGGTGGGGTGGTGGAGAAGAGATCTATGAAACACTAAGCTGACACCACCAGAATGATGGAAACTCATTAAGGCAGGCAGCGAACAGGCCAGTTTTTAGATGTTGTGGCTGGAACTGAACTCAAGACATCAGATGTTGCCTCCATGGCGCCATCAAAATGAAAACTAACCACCCCGCAAAAAAAAAAAAAAAAAAACCTCCTCCCCCACTACTTGAAGCAATGGTGGGTCTTCTATTCAGACCAGCAGAACCCTCCTCCCGCCCCCTCCTCCTTGGGAATGGCAGGGGCTCTTTCACTATAAATAGTATCCCCACCTTCGGGAAATTATGTGCTAGGAATTTTTTTCTCTTTTCTATCACTCTCTTTGTTTCTTTCTTCCTCTTTTGCTTTCTGTCATTTCTTCCTATATTTGGTCCATTCAGCTGTAGGTGTTCGATAAAGTCTTACGTACTTTTTCTTAGAATTAATAATTGGGTACACATATTAAGTGCATTTTTTGGTCTAGGGAGGTGAGATATGCGGAAGCAATTTTAGGTAATTTAGGCCCGTTTTTATATATGTTTTTGGTGTCCTTAGGTATGCTTAGATTTGTATTCAGGTGAGTTTTTTAAATCCGCTGTGCGATAAGCTGGACAGACTGGTCAACGCCAGGGGCATGACCTTAGATTATGATTGTGTGCAAATTTTCCCTGATGAATTTTTGTATGTTTTGAAGCGGCTATAGCTCTGATATGGCTCTACGTAGTCATCTGGGCTTTAAACAACAATAACAATAACATAATCACAATAACAATAACATAATATTAATAATGATAACAATAACATATAACAATAACATAATAACAATAACAACAATAACTATAACAATAACATAATAACAATAACAATAACATAATAACACTAACAATAACATAATAACATAATACAATAACATAATAACATGATAAGAATAGCAATAACATTATACATAACATAATACCAAATAACAATAACATAACATAACAATAAACATAATAACAATAACAATAGCATAATAACAATACATAATAACAATAACATACAATAACACAATAACAATACAAAAACATAATAACGATAACAATAACAACAACAATAACAATAACATATAACAACAACAATAACAATGCATAACAATAACAATAACAACAACATAATAACAATAACAACAACATAATAACATAACAATAAACACAATAACATACAATACAATAACAATACAAATAACAATAACAACAACATAACAATAACAACAAATAACATAACAATAACAAACAAACATACAAGATCAGTAGAAGCCGAAACCACGTGCTAGTGGTAGACAAATTGTCAAAACTCTGGAAGACAATGAAACAGTTAAGAGACATGCTGAATACGACCAAACGATGACTGGTCTTTTCAGGAGTTTTTTTTTTTTCTTCTTTCATGACCTTGCCACCGTATAGGGTTTTGCGCAGGCTCCGGAACTCTGCCAAATTGCTGGCAAATTTGGGTGGAGCGCATATGGAATCGTTCGAGTGCCACGAATTCCTCTTGAATACAACTCCAAGCTCCATGATATGTTTGTCGAAAGGCGTGTTATTATGTAAAGAGAAACTAGGCAAAAAGTTCAGTTCCCAGACAGTGATGTTTTAACCCTTTGACTCCAGCACCCTGTCCACCAGCATCCTGCCATGCGTTGTGAACCATGCTAGCAAAGCAAAAACTAAATCCTTTGACTCTCTGGCCCTTCCACCAGCTTCTTGCAGGAAGCTGGTGGACTGGGCCAGAGAGTCAAGGGGTTAAGTTTTTGCAGTTGGTTGATAAGGTGCGGGAGTCAAAGGGTTAAGGCAGATTTTATCATGTACGTAAAGAAGGCGGCATTTTATTTACCCAAATAAATGACGTGATAACTTTGTCTCCATTAACTGATAAAGCTAGAGAGGGGCCCAGACACAGTGAAGCTAGAAAAGAAATAGTCTCATGTTTTGTACTGAAAATACATACAAGCTTTGAATTTGTCGTGTTCTGCCGGACTCGCGGTTGTGAGGCGTGGACGGTCAACACGCAAAGCCAGGACAAGACTGAGGCAGCCGAAATGTGGTTTCTAAGAAGAATGTTGAGAGTTCCATGGACAGAAAGAAAACAAACGAGACGGTCTTGATAGAGGCAGACACAAGAAGATCATTGATAAGGAAGATTAGGAAAAGAAAAGCAACATTTGCAGGCCATTTTATGAGGAATGGGGAATTTGAGCACCTGGTCACAACAAGAAAGGTGGAGGGAAAGAGAACACCAGGTTGACCCAGGGAGAAAATATCGGACGGACTTGCAGGATGGCTGAGGACAGAGAGGGTGGAAGATGTACTTGCGGCGACAGGGGATAGGTACATATAGAGGGCACATGATGATGATCTGTTGGACTACATCAGAACGTTTTCTTTATTTCAGGATACTGGCGCTCTGTTTTATGGAGCAGCCAATATTTCAGCAAATGGTGACCCTGATAACATGCTTGGAGAGGAGGTAAGTATGTGTAAATAGATGTTTAAAATGTGGTCGGGCGATGTGTGTGTGTGTGTGTGTGTGTTGTGTCTGTGTGTGTGTATGCGTGTGTGTGTGTGTGTGTGTGTGTGTGTGTGTGTGTGTGTGTGTGTGTGTGTGTGTGTGTATGCGTATGTGTGTGTGTGTGTGTATGCGTGTAGTGTGTGTGTGTGTGCACTAAGTGTTCTGTATCATTTTGCTTTGATGGACAAAGACAATGCCAAGATTTGCGCCTGCTTGCTTTTGTTATATAAGATACGCGTTCTGATTCTATTATTGTGTTTCAATGTGGTTTGCTCATGAAGGGGATTACAAGACAGAACCGATCCTTAAAACAGTAGCATGGAAAAGACAAACATAACACGCGAAGACACAAGATAACAAGACAACAACAAGATAACAAGATTTTATTTTAAGCCCAGTGCACAGACACAAGGAAAATGTTTTGGCTATGCATACAATCACACTCACGCCTCACAACAATTACAATATTCAACATCATAAAAGACAAATTCGTCGGTCATCCACGGAATCGAAGAAACACACGCACACAACACACACACACTCTCACGCCAAGGCGCCCATATCCAAGCCAACTTAGCTGGCCACTAATTGTTGGTTCTGCCCTGCCAGCTAATTAACAGCGCGCATCTGTCCTTCTCCTTCCACTCTCCACGCCACCCTCGCCCATCCTGTGGCGAGCCACAGGCACACATTGAGGTATAGGTTGCAGATTGACCTAGATTCGATAGGCCTACTCTGTGCCAGTATCAGTCACTTCCTACACTCAGTCCCTCCCGAAAGGAGGGACTGAGTGTAGGAAGTGACTGATACATTCTGAGGCCTGCATTACGAAGGGTGATGTTTGTCTTTTCTCTCTCTCCTTCTTTGCTTTACCTTCTCCATCCTTACAGAGACACACGTAACACGTGATTTAGACCTGGGCGGACTAGGGAGTACGTTTTCAAACCAAGGCGCGAATCTGCTACCTTCGCCCATTCGTCAGTCACTTTTGATGTTGTGTCTGATCTCAGCCACGGAGAGTGAATACTCAGACGATTCCGATACCGTGTCCCTCCCACTCAGCGAAGAGTCACACAGACACGAATCAGAATGGCCACATTCCTTTTTTCAAAGACACCAACGACCTGAAGTGCAGTACAGTTTTTACGAGAGAATAGAAACAGAGTGGTTGACCCGTCGCCCTGGTGTTAGTGGTTAACGCAGCGGACAACCGGCTGGAAGGTTGTGGGTTCGAATCCCCATCAGTCCCTTCAAAACTTAATCCTTGTGGGATTTTTTTCGTTTCTAAGTGGCTCCTACCCAGAGTTGGGCGTGCTATGGGCTCATCGGAAAGACTGCGACCACACGGTCTAGTCTCAGCCACTCCACGGATGCGTCATTGAGGGTGTTGCTCAAATCTTATCACCAGCACGGCAGGTGTCTGTATCTCTCGGGCCAGGTTGATGCCAGGATATATTATGATAGTAAGCGTAGAGCACAGCCCTTTCAAGCTGTCTAAATCCTAGATGGAACTCCATAACATTCGAACCGACAATTTTCCAGTGGGTAGTCTGTTGCGTTAACCACTACACCACGGCGACTGGTCTACTTTGTACACTTTCAAACCGCTGATGCTAGTGATGTTGTTCAGATAGGAAATGGGTATGTTCCTTTTCTCACACTGGACGGGGCAGCAGCGAAGTTTCCTTCCTTTTCTCCTAATTTTCGTATCTGGCGTTTGTTTGTGATCTTACGCTCGATGAGGGTCAGTTGGCAGACAATTTGCGCCTGTCTTGTCTAGTTGTATCAAATACGCGTTCTTTCCTATTTTCGTGTTGTTGTTTTTTTTTTTCTGGTTCCTGGTAAAACTTGTAATTGGGGTTGTGTTGGTGTTGTTGGCTGCGTGACCAAAGTACTTCATTTTTCTTTTGTTGATTTCTGCCGGCAGTTGATGACAGACAGTAAGTTCGCTCGAAACGCTTTCATTTCATTTGAAACACACAGGATGTAGAAAATGCCATTAATTCTATAATAAGACCGACTGAAAAAGATGTAGTATAAATTTGTAACTCTCTTCTGGGTATAGCCTTGCAAACTCTCCCTGTGGAGATGCCGGGGGCTCTTTCAGTATTAATAGTATCCCCGCCTTCTGGAAATTCTTTGCTAGAAATTTCCTCTTTTCTGTCACTCTCTTTGTTTCTACTTTGTTCCTTTGCTTTCTGTCATTTCTTACTATCATTTTCTACCTTGCTGGTCCATTCACCTGTATGTGTTCGATATAGTCTTACGTACTTTTTATTAGAATTGATAATTGGGTACGTATATTAAGTGCGCTTGTCAGGTCGGATAGATGTATCCGCTACTGATAACCTGGAACCCAGTACTACCTGTCACAGGGTCGAATTGCTGGCGACTAAACCAGCAACCCCACCAGTCCTCTCAGGAGGATGGTGAGGAGGGTGGCTAGAAACCCTGGTGGAAATAAATTAGATCCATCAAAGGGCGCCAGCTCTGGAGAGCTACCCGCGGCCATCTAGCTAAGGGAGTAAACCCTGACAGTAAATCCGGTGTGGGGCCCCTAAGGCGGTTGGATGGCAAACTTTGTCACTTTCCGGCAGCTCCTGCGGCCGCGTTGGCACCAAAACGTAACAGCCCTGCTGTTCCTTTGGATCTGTCAGCGAGGTGGAGAGGGGGGACAAGTTGCATGGGCAACAGCCTGTCTTCCATATTTCACTGCCCAGGCTTACATCCGTCCATTCATCCACAAACACTCTGCACCTACGACCTGGAGAGGACACTCCAGCCTCGCTACTAACACTAGTGTCGGCACAACACGGGAAGCAACAGATACCGGTGATAAGTCATTGCTCAACTGGCGTAGAGCTGATGCCAGGGGTTGCTTTTGACGGTGGGAGAGACCTTCGTGTCTTACTGGACAGCTACCGCCCGCCTAAGCTGGGCAGCCCCCAGCCAGTTAGGTGCTGTCCCGCCACGACCTGCCTTCTTCATTGGGTGCATGAAGATTAGGAGAAAATCTGACAAGCAGGTCGTTAATTACCGCACCAAACAAAAAGAAAAATTCAAATTCAAGAAACGGATCAGGAAAAGGATCAGCAGTGAAACTGGGCTGTTGGAATGTCCGAACAATGATGCCTGGGCTCTCCCAAGATCTGCAAGACATCAGCGACGCCAGAAAAACCGCCGTCATAGACAGCGAACTAAAGAGGCTCAATGTGGACATTGCCACTCTGCAGGAAACACGGCTGGCTGACTCAGGAACACTAAAGGAAAGGGACTACACCTTCTTCTGGCAAGGAAAGAGTTCTGATGCCCCAAGAGAGCACGGAGTAGGCTTTGCAGTAAGGAACAGCCTGCTGAACATGATTGAAGTAGGCAGCGGCGGTTCAGAACGACTCTTGACTCTCCGCCTCAACACCACCGAAGGCTATGTCACTCTCATCAGCGTTTATGCCCCAACTCTGTCCGCCTCTCCAGACACCAAGGATGAGTTCTACGAAAATCTTGCATCAACCATAAGGAACATCCCCAGGACAGAGCAACTTGTTCTCCTGGGCGACTTCAACGCCAGAGTGGGTGCAGACAATGACTCATGGCCCTTCTGCCTTGGTTCCTTTGGAGTGGGGAAAATGAATGAGAATGGACAGCGACTGCTTGAGTTTTGCGCCTACCATGAACTGTGCATCGCCAACTCCTTCTTCAAGACGAAGCCTCAGCACAAAGTCTCCTGGAGGCATCCCCGCTCAAAACATTGGCACCAACTGGATTTGATCCTAGTAAGACGTGCCGCTATCAAAAATGTTCTCCACACTCGCTCTTATCACAGCGCAGACTGCGACACAGACCACTCTCTGGTATGTTGCAAGATCAGGCTACAACCAAAGAAGTTCCACTGCTCAAAGAAACAAGGGAACCCTCGCATTGACGTCAGCAAGATGTCTCAGCCAGATCTTGTAGAACAGTTCGCAGAGGCCTTTCAGAGAGAATATGATGCATTGCAGCCCAGAGACTCAGCCACTGAGAGATGGGAAACGCTACGAGACACCATGCACTGCATTGCTATGGCCACCTTTGGGAAGAAAACTGTGAAGTCCCACGACTGGTTTGAGGCCAAATCATCAGAGATGACTCCCACTGTTGAGGCCAAGCGTGCCGCACTCACCAAGTATAAGCAGTCACCCAGTGAGAAGACCTGCAAATCCTCAGGGCTGCCAGAAGTAAGGTTCAGCTTAACGCCAGGCGCTGCGCAAACGAGTACTGGACAGAGCTCAGCGAAGAGATACAGAGTGCTGCTGAAAGAGGCAACATCCGAGGAATGTATGATGGCATCAAGAAGGCACTGGGACCAACACAGAGCAAGATCGCCCCCCTCAAATCCTCCACTGGGGAAGTAATCAGCAATCCTAGCCAACAGATGGAAAGATGGGCGGAACACTACTCCGACCTCTACTCCACACAGAACATGGTGTCCCCCTTAGCCCTCGATGCCATCAAGTGCATGCCGGTAATGGAAGAACTTGACGCAGAGCCAACTGCGGACGAACTCAGCAAGGCCATTGATAGCCTGGCATCAGGGAAGGCACCTGGCAACGACGGAATTCCCCCAGACCTCATCAAGCACTGCAAGACTTCTCTTCTGCACCCTTTGCACGCAGTTCTCTGTCAGTGTTGGAATGAGGGAGCTGTACCACAGGACACGAGGGATGTCAAGATCGTCACCCTGTACAAAAACAAGGGCGAAAGGAGCGACTGCAACAACTACAGAGTTATCTCGCTCCTCAGCATTGTTGGCAAAGTCTATGCTCGGGTCCTCCTAATCCGCCTGCAGAAACTGGCTGAACGCGTCTACCCGGAATCACAGTGTGGTTTTCGAGCAGAGAGATCCACGGTAGACATGGTCTTTCCCTTCGCCAAATCCAGGAGAAGTGCAGAGAGCAGCGGATGCCCCTGTATGTGGCATTCGTTGACCTCACCAAGGCCTTTGACCTAGTCAGCAGAGATGGCCTTTTCAGGACTCTCCGAAAAATCGGCTGCCCCCCCCAAACTGCACAGCTTAATTGAGTCCTTCCACTCAAACATGAAAGGGATGGTGCATTTCAACGGAAACCTCTCCAAGCCCTTCGACGTACGCAGCGGTGTGAAACAAGGCTGCGTCCTGGCCCCACCCCTCTTTGGAATCTTCTTCGCTCTCCTCCTGAGGCATGCGTTCAGCACAGCGCAAGAAGGGATCCACCTGCGGACCAGATCAGATGGCAGGCTCTTCAACCTCGCCCGCCTCAGAGCAAGGACAAAGGTCCGTGAAGCCCTCATCAGAGACATGCTATTTGCCGACGATGCCGCAGTTGTGACCCATACTCAGCGGGACTTGCCGTCACTAATGGACCGCTTCTCCCAGGCCTGCAAAGATTTTGGTCTGACCATCAGTCTTAAGAAGACAAACGTCCTGGGCCAAGACACACCATCTCCACCAGCTATCACCATTGATGACTACGAGCTTGAAGCCATCCATCAATTCACATATCTTGGGTCCACCATCACCGATAACCTCTCCCTTGACACAGAGGTCAACAAGATGATCGGGAAGGCAGCCACAACACTAGCCCGCCTCACACAAAGGGTGTGGACAAATCCCAAGCTGACCACAAAGACAAAGATGGCTGTATACAACGCCTGTGTCCTCAGCACCTTGCTGTATGGCAGCGAGGCATGGACCACGCATGCTCATCAGGAGAAAAGGTTCAATACCTTCCACCTGAGAAGCCTACGGCGCATACTTGGCATTTCCTGGCAAGACAAGGTGACCAACACCGAAGCCCTAACCTGCGCTGGCCTCCCAACCATGCATACCATGCTGAGACAGCGTCGGCTGCGCTGGTTGGGCCACGTTCGCCGCATGGAAGATGGTCGCATCCCAAAAGACATCCTTTATGGTGAGCTTGCCACAGGGCAGAGAAATATTGGCCGCCCACAGCTGAGATACAAAGACGTTTGTAAGCGTGACTGAAGGCGCTTGAGATCAACACTGAGTCCTGGGAGGACCTCGCAGACAACCGCAACAGCTGGAGAACACTCTCAAGAAACAGCTGCGGATTGGTGAGGACAAACTGTCAGCTGCTGCAGCAGAAAAGCGAGTTCGCAGAAAAGGGATGACAGCCAACAGACCAGCATCAACATACACATGCGACCGCTGCGACAGAGACTGCCTCTCTCGCATTGGTCTGTACAGTCACAGGCGACGCTGCTTGGACCAAGCAGACAGCCCATCTAGACATTAGAACGGATGTACTTTGTCCATGGTCAGTCATGACCGAAGGAGGCCTACTACTACTATATTAAGTGCATTTTTTGGCTACAGGGAGGTGAGATATGCGGAAGCAATTTTAGGTAATTTAGGCCCCCTTTTTTTTACACATATTTTGCTGTCCCCAGGTATGCTTAAATGTGTATTCAGGTATGTTTTTTTAAATCCCCTGTACGATGAACTGGACGGAGTGGTCAACGCCAGGGACATCTCCCTAGATTCATGTGCGCGAGAACATTGAAATGCGCACTTAATTTTCTTTTCTTTTTTTTTCTCCTGTTTTGCATATTTTGAAGCGGTTGTAGCCCTGATATGGCTCTACACAGTCGGTTGGGCTTTTAAAAACAACAACAACATAACAGTAAGCCTCGTAAAGGGTTTCCATTCCCCCATCCTGGTAAAGACCATCAGTAGTTGACTCTGGAACTGTTGAAAAAAAGAGCACAGTACCGACAATACACAAAAAAGCACGGTTTCCATCACAGCCACTCTTCGTATCCAACAACATTATTGTCTTTTCTGCCACCTGCCATCCGATGGATTAGGGATGGTTGGCCTACTATACGGATGTATGTACAGATCAGTGTGTGTTACTTGAGTTTGCGTATATGTTGCAGTACAGTACCGCTGAACTGAGAAATGGACTGAAAAAGTTCCTTTCTTGTCCCAAAGTACGCAAGGCCTTGCACGTGGGATCAGCAAACCAACAGCCTACATTTATCCCTGATAGTGACGACGTCTATATTCGGATACTGTTGCCGACCTTGTTCGTAGAGACCAACAGCGAAAATGTCTTTCTCATGGACAACTACAAGGTAAGCCAACATCAACAACAACAACAACATCAACAACAACAGCAGCAGCAGCAGCGGAAACAACAACAACAACAACAATAGCAGCAGTGGCTACAACAGCAGCAGAAGCAGCAGCAGCAGCAACAACAACAATAACAACAATAACATAACAACAATAACATAACAATAACAATAACAACAACAGCAGCATCACCACCACCAACAACAACACAACAAAACAACAACACAACAACAACAACTGCAACAACAGCAGTGGCAACAACAGCAACAGCAGCAACAACAACAACAGCAACAGCAGCAGCAACAGCAGCAGTAACAAAAATAACAACCAACACCACCAACATAGCAGCAGCAACAACAATAACAATAACATCAACAACAGCACCACCACCACCATCACTACCAACACAACAACAACAACAGCACTAGCCTAAAATAAAATGATGATGATGATCATGGAAGAGGAAGAATTGTGGACCGCGCGTTCTCAGGAACAGTACATATGTGACCTCCCACCACGAAATCAGTCTGAACTCGCAGTCAGTCGAACAGCGCTAGGAGCTGAAAAGGTGACTGAGGGTCTATCTGGGGTGTTTTGACTTTTTCTCAAAATTGGTTTCCGTAGACTATAATCTATCCCCCACAGAAATTTTTTTCTTGAAAAAATAGTATTAATCAATTTAAAATGGCATTTTAATGCACTGATCGCAGCAGAAAGAACGCAATTTCCTACCAAAAGTACTTATTTTTGTCTCTTATTATAAACCGTAACCTGTGCAGTACTCGAACATATATGATACTGACGGAAAACTCTTTGGTGCACCTTTTAGATAATCGCGAAAATTAGAAACAAACTAGGCCAAAGCCACCAAATAAAGAAATTTAAGGAAAATGTGTAGGAGAGCACACAAAAACTTTAGAGGCCATTTTCTCAAAATGGCCAACATAAAACTTAATGACTTTAAACATACATAACTTCTACATTTTTTTAGAACAAGCTTTATTGAAGTACCAAAATATTCAGCAGAATGTACACTTTCCAGTGATATGTATATCTCAAAATGCCCCAAATGCTAGTTAAGACTGATTTCGTGGTGGGAGGTCACATATACCTTCTGTTTTGTTGTTGTTGTGGCATTGGTCTACCATTACATATGCCCTCGCTTCACATCGTCTGATTTCATCTGATGCTTGTTCAAAGTCATACTGACCTTGAGAGATACAGAAGTGTCTTTTCTGCTATTAACCCTTTGACTCCTGCACCCTGTCCACTAGCATCCTACATTGTCAACTGTGCTAGCAGAGCAAAAACGTAACCCTTTGACTCCCTCACCCTATCCACCAGCTTCCTGCAGGAAGCTGGTGGATAGGGTGAGGGAGTCAAAGGGTTACGTTTTTTACAGTTGGTGGACAGGGTGCAGGGGTCAAAGTGTTAAAGTCTGTATAGGGAAATTGTTAGAATACTTGACCATCGCGTTTTTGTTGTTTGTCTTTTTTGTTTTGTTTTTGCGTTTGTACAACTTTTGTCAAGTCATATAATGTAAAAATACGTTTTCCTTTTTTTAAAAAAAATTTCTGATGTATGTGAATCGTGGCAGTTTCTGCACTATTCGGGCAACCTGGACCTTATAGTGAGTGTGCCTGCAACAGAGGCGTTTCTACAGCAGCTACAGTGGACAGGGGCTGACCGGTACCGTGACAGTATTCGGTACCGTTGGTTCCAAGATGGTTCTATGCGGGGCTGGGTCACTCAGATCGGCAACTTCACCAGGGTATGTATGTGTGTGTGTGTGTGTGTGTGTGTGTGTGTGTGTGTGTGTGTGTGTGTGTGTGTGTGTGTGTGTGTGTGTGTGTTGTGTGTGTGTGTGTTTGTGTGTGTGTGTGTGTGTGTGTGTGATGTGTGTGTGTTTGAGTGTGTGTGTGTGTATGTTTGTGTGTGTGTGTGTGTGTGTTTGTGTTTGTATGTGTTTGTGTGTGTATGTTTGTGTGTGTGCATGTGTGTGTGTGTGTGTGTGTTTGTGGAATTCGTTCCGAGCGCGGAGACGGCATCTTGAGAAACTGAAACTGAAACTGAAACTGAAAGTGAAGCTACGACATGGAGCCTGACCACAATAGAGACCCTGCCCCCGACCCCATTCACCCACCCACCCCTCCACTTCCGCCAGTAAGGAGTCCACCATCTTTTTGTCTTCCACCGACGGCCTCTGTGTATTAACCACTCACACCAAAGGCTCAAACATGAATTCTTACCTCAGGCATGGAGGAAATAGAGATCAGTAAAAAACATGAAATCCCCTCCTGCAAAATAACAGCAAATGGCACAACCTTGACACAGGTTAATAAGTTCAAATACCTGGGAACGGTCATTTCATCAGACGGCAGATGCGCATCGGAAATAGCTGGCAGAATCGGCCAAGCCAAAACAGCATTAAAGAAGATGACAAGCATTCTTACCAACAAATGCCTATCAATTAACATCAGAAAGAGAGTCCTTGAATGTTATATAGAACCAATACTGTTGTATGGATGCGAGGCGTGGACAGTCAGCAAGCAAAACCAGAGCAAGATTGAGGCAGCGGAGATGTGATTTCTCAGAAGAATGTTGAGAGTTCCATGGACAGCAAAGAAAACAAACGAGACAGTCTTGATGGAGGCAGACACAAGTAGATCACTCATAAGGAAGACTAGGAAAAGACAGGCACCACTTATAGGCCATTTTATGAGGAAGAGGGATTTGGAGCACCTGGTCACAACAGGAAAGCTGGAGGGAAAGAGAGCATCAGGTAGACCCAGGGAGAGAATGCTGGACGGACTTGCAGAGTGGCTGGGGACGAGGAGGGTGGGGGAGATGCTGGGAGCAACGAGAGATAGAGATGGTTGGAAGTCCATGGTCGCCAACGCCATGCGGCAGGACACCTGATGATGATGATGATGATGATGGAGGAAATAAGAAGAGAAACCAACACTGAGGTCACAGCGAGGTCAGGGCATGAAGGGCCATAGAAGATGGGGACAGTGAGCACGATGTCGTAATGATCGGTGCTTTCTTGATAACGGGGATGAGGGTCATGATGCCATGGGGGTTGCATCGAGGGTCGAGACTGCGTGACAGAGCTACACAGTACGTTTGGTATCATAGAACATCGTGGCGTCAGCCAGCCCTCCATAAGGAAAGACACCACCACAGTGCTGATCAGAAAATTTCAGCAACTCTTGTCAGTTACGCATCTTTAACCATTTGACTCCCGCATCCTGTCCATCAGCATCCTGCACTGTCAACCATGCTGGCAAAGCAAAAACTTAACCCTTTGACTCCTTCACCCATTCCACCAGTATCATGCACTGTCGACCATGCCAGCAAAGCAAATATGTGACCCTTTGACTCCCTCACCCTATCCATTAGCTTCCTGCAACCCTTTGTTTCCCTCACCCTGTCCACTAGCTTCTTGCTGGAAGCTGGTGGATGAGGGTGAGGGAGTTATAAGGTTAACTTTTTGCAGTTGGAGGATAGGATGCGGGAGTCAAAAGGTTTAAGTGGATGAGATTCGACTGTGTAGTCCCAGTCTCCCCAATGAGCCCATAGCTTACTTTACTTTACTTTTTCCTTCCGCTTGTACCGGTGGGCGTCGCGGGGAGATACAGTCGTCTGTCAGCATCAAGGCGGTGGCCTGGAGAAGGGACATCTGGTGAGCTCTGAGGGTGTCTGCCACGGAGTCGCTCCATCATCGTCTTGGTCTTCCTCTGGCTCTCCAGCCAGAGTATCTGGTGTTGTATGCCCGAAGAGCTGGATGGTTTAGGGGCATACGTGTGAGGTGTCCGAACCACTTGATCCTCATATGTTCGATGTGTTGTAGGATTGGTGTTGCTCCTACCATGTCTCGTATCACCTCATTTCTGATCTTGTCCCGCCTTGTCTTGTTTACTGCTTTCCTCAGGCATTTCATTTCACAGGTGACCAGTTTTCTCTCGAGGACTTTAGTTAGGGACCATGTCTGGCACTGGTATGTCAGTGTTGGTAGAAAAATGGCGTTGATGAGTTTCCCAAAGCCCAACCCCTCGTCCTCGTCGTGGGAGGTGGAAACAGGTAATGCTGGCCAACGGGGCACTGGCGAAGCTGTGACTGGCTTAGCAGGCCGGCAGTGGATAAACAAATTGCTCAAGACAACATAAGGAGCCCATAGCACTCTCAACTAACGGCAGTCCCCGCGTGTGGATGCCGGGGACTCTCAGTATAAATAGTATCCCCCACCTTCTGGAAAGTCTGTGCCAGAAATTTCCTCTTTTCTGTCACTCTCTTTGTTTCTTTCTTCCTCCTTTGCTTTCTGTCGTTTCTTTCTATCATTTTTTGTCTTGCTGGTCCATTCACCTGTATGTGTTCGATAAAGTCTTACGTATTTCCTCTTAAAATTGATAATTGGGTACATGTATTAAATGCATTGTTTGGCTCTAAGAAGATGAGATGTACGGAAGCAATTTTAGGCAATTTAGGCTCATTTTTATGTATGTTTTAGCGCCCTTAGTTATGTTTAAATTTGTATTCAGGTGGGGGGTTTTGTGCGAAAAATTGGACGAAATGGTTAACGCCAGGGGCATTTCCTTAGATTATGTGCGCCAATGCATTGATATGTGTACTTAATTTTCTTTTTTTTTTTTTTTTTTTTTTGTCCTGTTGAAGTGTTGTGTGTTTTGAACTGGTCATAGCCCTGATATGGCTCTACGCAATCGTCTGGGCTTTAAGCAACAATAACAAGAACAATAACTCCGGGTAGGAGCCGGTCAGGGGAGAAAAATCCCATTATGAGTTTCTTTTTGACTGTTGACTGATGTTTATGGTTTACTTACTGACTGGCAGTGGAAATGATCTGCATATGTGACCTCCCACCACCAAATCAATCTTAACTCGCAGTCAGTTGAACAGCACTAGGAGCTGAAACGGTGACTGAGGGTCTATCTGGGGTGTTTTGACTTTTTTCTCAAAATTGATTTCTGTAGACTATAATCTATCCCCCACAGATTTTTTTTTTCTTGAAAATTTTTATAAATCAATTTAAATCGGTATTTTAATTGCACTGATCGCAGCACAAAGAACGCAATTTCCTACCAAAAGTACCTATTTTTGTCTCTTATTATGAACCGTAACCTGTACAGTACCCGCACATGTAATATACTGATGGAAAGTTCTTTGGTGCACCTTTCAGATAATGACTGCGAAAATTGCAAACAAACTAGGTCAAAGCCACTAAATAAAGAAATCTAAGGAAAATTTGTAGGAGAGCACACAGAAACTTTAGGGGCCGTTTTGTCAAAATGGCCGTCATACAACTTAATGACTTTAAACATACATAACTTCTACATTTTTTTTTTTAGTACAAGCTTTATTCACGTACCAAAACAATCAGCAGAATGTACACTTCTCAGTGATATGTATATCTCAAAATGCCCAAAATGCTAGTTAAGGATGATTTCGTGGTGGGGAGGTCACATTATTATGCTTCGTTTGTTCTGTTGTGTTACAGGCGATCGTTCGCAACGCAGGCCACCAAGTGCCATTCAACCAGCCGGAGGCAGCTTTACTCATGATGGAGAACTTTGTCTTTGACAAACCTTTCTTGTAAAGGGCTGTTGGACAGTCTTTTGTCGCTAAGTTTAGCTGCCAGCAACAGGGGCAGGTGGATTAATAATGATTATCGGACCCCATACTTTTGAGTTACGTAATCTGCTGTGTATTCTATGTTCATACTGCTTTCATATTTCGAGGATAACGTTATACATCACATACCCGCGCGTGCACACACGCATACAGATATATACACATACAAACGCATATACACGGAAACATACACACGTACACATACATACATACACACACAAACACACACTCTCTCACACTAACACTTACACGCATGTACACACACATACACGCACTCTCTCACACTCACACTTACACACACGCACATACACACACACACTCGTCTAAAAGCACATATA
>JAPXFY010000018.1:68046124-68048624 GCA_030674185.1 Monoplex corrugatus
CGAGGTATTTAAGGCTAAAAGGAGTCAAGCTTCTTCTCCTGGTTTTTTCAGGTGCCACGTTTCTCAGCTGCACAGCAAAGTTAACAGAACGTTGGAGTTGTAGAAGCGCAATTTGATACTGGAAAAAAACAAGACACATAAATGTACTCGCTTATAATGCTTACTTACATATACATACGCACGTTAGTAAGGAGGGTCACTGGGTCAGTACGATAATGCAGCAACAACAGATAACATGAGATCCAAAACAAGTGCGACTGATAACAGACAACATACTACGTAGAGCCAAGGGCTCATAAGGAAGAGAAAATGTACAGAATTTAACGTTTTCCTTATACATCAATGTGGAATTTCTATATGTACAAGTACACGCACGCAAAATACATACACAAGTACACTTAAACAACATATTTCATCTGAGCAATAATAACAACACAACAATTGTCATAAAAAAAACAAACAAACAAAAAGCAAAACAAGATAAAAACATGCGCACACATGCGAACACACACACGCGCGGAGCGCCCCGGCGTGCACACACACCACACACCACACACACACCGCGCGCGCGCGCGCATACACACCACAAACACACACACACACACACACACACACACACACACACACACACACACCACCACCACACACCACACCACACAGCTACTCCACATGACACACACAATCAACCCCCACTTTAAATACATAACATGAACTGCATTTAAAAACACTCTCCCCCTCCTACACTCTCACTCACACTCATCTCTCCCTCTCACCCACACATACCACATACACACACACAGCACACACAGTCACACATTCAACACAACAAACTAAAAATGAAAAAAAATGACAAAATATGACTGATAATATAATTAAAAAATTAAAAGAAAATAATAAATATAAATAAAAAAAACACCAAAGTCCAAAATGTTTCAACTCCAGTTCCAGTGACAGCGCACAATGCAACCTCCGCCTTGTAAAATATGCAGTGAACAGTGAATTCTGCTTTATTTTTAAGAATACCTCTCTCTCTCTCTCTCTCTCTCTCTCTCTCTCTCTCTCTCTCTCTCTCATCCCCACACATACACATACACACACAACACACACAGTGACACACACTCACACATTCAACACAATCAATTAACTTAAAGAATTGAAAAAAAATGATCAAAGATGAATGAATCAATGATAAATAAATAAATTAAAAAAATTTAAAAGATAAATAAATAAATACATAAATAAATAAATAAATAAAAGTCGGCGAAAATGTTTGCAAGCTTCGCAAGGTTTCTCAACGAAGGGAGAGAAGTGCTGCCTCTCTGAGAAGTAGAGTTGCCAATCTTAAATAAGTAACGGGAAATCCCGATGACTAGTTCTACACGCTTTGTCGATCACTGCTTCATTTCCTCCTTGTCAGTAGAGTCTACAAGCTTCGACTCGTATCTGAAAGAATTGTAAGTGGTTTTAATTAATACTGTTAAGGCTTTGTTGAGTGACGTTTGAAGTTGACAGTGTTATATTGGTAATACCATTTTTAGACTGACAGTGATACTTTATTTAAAATAACTTGTCTGTGTGTTGTAATGTAAGTTACATTTTGTTTTCATTGCGTTCTTTTATCGACCTATTTTTAGTAATCTTACGCGCGTCCTTTCATTTCTGTTTCAGTATGTACACACGACCAAGTACAAGTAAAATACGTTTAGATGTACCAAGTGTAAACAGTAGGCTATGTAGGTATGATTTCCGTTTCTCTGTCTCTGTCTGTTTTCCTGTATGTTTGTCTGTCTGTCTGTCTCTGTCTTGTCTGTCTCTGTCTCTGTCTCTGTCTCTGTCTCTCGCTCTCTCTCTCTCTCTCTCTCTCTCTCTCTCTCTCTCTGTCGTTCTTTCTTTCTTTCTCTCTGTCTGCCTCTCTCTTCCTTTCTTTCTCTCTGTCTCTCTGTCTCTGTCTCTCTGTCTCTGTTTCTCTGTCTCTCTGTCTCTGTCTCTTTATCTGTCTTTATGTCACTGTGTCTCTGTCTCTGTCTCTCTGTCTGTCTGTTTCTGTCTGTTTGTCTGTCTGTCTGTCTCTCTCTCTCTCTCTCATCTCCCTCATCTCTCGCTATTTCTCTCTCTTTCTGTCTGTCTGTCTCTGTCTCTCTCTCTCTCTCTCTCTCTCTCTCTCTCCCTCTCTCTTTCTCTCTTTGAGTGTGTGTGTGTGTGTGTGTGTGTGTGTGTGTGTGTGTGTGTGTGTGTGTGTGTGTGTGTGTGTGTGTGTTGTGGTGTGTCCTGGTCAGTGTAGGAAAGGTCTGCATTCTCTGTTTATTTCCTCTGGTAGCTGAAGTACCAGTATTGTTACAAGGAGATATCAGTGACGTGTGTTAAAAAACAAACAAACAAACAAAAAGCAACAACAACTAATTATCTTGCATATGATGCATAGCTTACTTTGGTATTCTATTCTACTAGTATGTCATGTACCATGGTGATTGGAGTGGTTTTGCATTTGTTTATCAATACA
>JAPXFY010000018.1:68053624-68068624 GCA_030674185.1 Monoplex corrugatus
TCAGCTACTACAAAGTTTCAGAGAGATGAAGACTAGAGTGGGTCGAGAGAGGGGTCTTCCATTGTCTCTTGGTCGGGAGGCTGGGCTGGACCTGGTTGGTGCGTGCGTTGTGTGGCTGTGTGCCGGGGTTTGTCATCTCCCTCACCTTGCCATTCGGTTTGTAAACAAGGTCACTGATGACTGGGTCCGAATAGATCACGCAGCGCATGGCCAGCCCCCCTTTTTTGATGAAATAACTATCGAGTGGCGTCGGAAGAGTGGCGAGGCATTGGTGCTCTGGGTCTCATCCGCACCCTCGTGGTGTTTTTTGTTAACTTTGAGATCTAAACCAGTCACTAAGGACATTAATAAGGTGTCATCATCATCATCATCAGGTGCCCTGCCGCATGGCGTTGGCGACCATGGACTTCCAACCATCTCTATCTCTCGTTGCTCCTAACATCTCCCCCACCCTTCTCATCCCCAGCCACTCAGCAAGTCCGTCCAGCATTCTCTCTCTGGGTCTACCTGGCGCTCTCTTTCCCTCCAGCTTTCCCGTTGTTACCAGGTGCTCCAAATCCACCTTCCTCATAAAATGGCCTATAAATGTTGCCTGTCTTTTCCTAAATCTTCCTTATGAGTGATCTACTTGTGTCTGCCTCCATCAAGACTGTCTCGTTTGTTTTCTTTGCTGTCCATGGAACTCTCAACATTCTTCTGAGAAACCACATCTCGGCTGCCTCAATCTTGCTCTGGCTTTGCTTGTTGACTGTCCACGCCTCACAACCGTACAACAGTAGGTGTGTGATAAAAAAAAATATGAAGTTTTTTTTTCTCAAAATTGCAGATTCTGCGTGTATGGATCTTACAACAGACATGTCGGCTTTCACAGTGGAGAAATAAAACTCTCATTATAAACTGTAGAGTCTGTGCTTTTCTCTGAGACGTAAAACTAAACACGTGGAAAGCGCAATATATCAGGGTTTTTATGAGTGTAATGCATAGATTTTCATAAAGAAAAACAAATGAAAAAAAAAACATGGATACATGTGCATCTTATGTATGGATGTGTAAATATGTATATATACATATATTGAATATATTTGATAACACATGACAGTAAGTATATTATACGCTTATATACACATTTTTGGAAAAAAAAAAGAATTTTAAATGAATATGTCAAAACAGCGTATTAAAGAGGTGCACGGCAGGGAGCCAGCTGTGGGTGAAATCACTGTGACTAAGGAGAAAAGAGAACAAGAATTTCTGGTTACGATGACATGTTCCACATCTGCACTGTCTACAGGTAATACACTGGAATAAATGCCACTTCAGTTATTTAAAGTATTGGTCAGAGACCAAAGAAGAAAAAAAAAGAAAGAATTGTACATAGACATCTGGTATGTATGGAATAAATGTCACAAGTTGATTAAAATATTGTACAAAGACATCTGGTATGTATGGAGTAAATGTCACCAAGCTGATTAAAATATTGTACAAAGACATCTGGTGTATGGAGTAAATGTCACCAAGCTGATTAAAATATTGTACAAAGACATCTGGTATGTATGGAGTAAATGTCACCAAGCTGATTAAAATATTGTACATAGACATCTGTATGTATGGAGTAAATGTCACCAAGCTGATTAAAATATTGTACAAAGACATATAGTGTATGGATAAATGTCACCAAGTTGATTTAAAATATTGTACAAAGACATCTGGTATGTATGGAGTAAATGTCACCAAGCTGATTAAAATATTGTACAAAGACATATAGTGTATGGAGTAAATGTCACCAAAGTTGATTAAAATATTGTACAAAGACATATAGTGTATGGAGTAAATGTCACCAAGTGATTAAAATATTGTACAAAGACATATAGTGTATGGAGTAAATGTCACTGAGATGATTAAAATATTGTACAAAGACATATAGTGTATGGAGTAAATGTCCCCAAGTGATTAAAATATTGTACAAAGACATATAGTGTATGGAGTAAATGTCCCCTGAGATGATTAAAATATTGTACAAAGACATATAGTGTATGGAGTAAATGTCACCAAGTGATTAAAATATTGTACAAGACATATAGTGTATGGAGTAAATGTCACCAAGCTGATTAAAATATTGTACAAAGACATATAGTGTATGGAGTAAATGTCACCAAGATGATTAAAATATTGTACAAAGACATATAGTGTATGGAGTAATGTCCCCAATGATTAAAATATTGTACAAAGACATATAGTGTATGGAGTAAATGTCACCAAGCTGATTAAAAATATTGTACAAAGACATATAGTGTATGGAGTAAATGTCACCAAGTGATTAAAATATTGTACAAAGACATATAGTGTATGGAGTAAATGTCACCAGTGATAAAATATTGTACAAAGACATATAGTGTATGAGTAAATGTCACCAAGTTGATAAAAATATTGTACAAAGACATATAGTGTATGGAGTAAATGTCACCAAGTTGATTAAAATATTGTACAAAGACATATAGTGTATGGAGTAAATGTCACCAAGTTGATTAAAATATTGTACAGACATATAGTGTATGGAGTAATGTCACAGTGATAAAAATGTACAGACATATAGTGTATGAGTAAATGTCACTGAGATGATTAAAATATTGTACACAGACGTCTTGTCTGTGTGGAGTAAATGTCATTGAGTTGATTAAAATATTGTAGTAAAATATTGTATATAGACGTCTGGTCTATGTGAAGTAAATCTCACTAAATTGATTAAAACACTGTAGCAAAATATTGTACATAGATGTCTGTTCTGTGTGAAGTAAATGTCACGCTGTCACGTTTTGTCTACCATGCATGTTACTTCAGTGTGACTTAGAATGAAGTTATAAGCTAGTGTCATTTTTCTCTATTCATCAGAATTTTTCACTTATGTGTGGTCAATCTATCATTCTGCTTGTTTGTTACCCTTCCCCTTTTCTTGTATGTGAAATTCTTACAGGATGGCTGTGACGTTTCGATTAGAACAATCAATCCCTAGCATTTTTAACTGAAGTCAAAACAGATTTCTACTTTCAAATCAATCCCTACCATTTTACTGATGTCAAAACAGATTCTACCTTTCAAATCAATCCCTAGCATTTTTAACTGAAGTCAAAACAGATTCTATCTTTCAAATCAATCCCTAGCATTTTTAACTGAAGTCAAAACAGATTCTACTTTCAAATCAATCCCTAGCATTTTTAACTGAAGTCAAAACAGATTCTATCTTTCATATTGATGAATCTTATTGAAATAGATGAATTAAGCATTCTCCATAAGCTGCAGGTAGCACCTGTAGAATACGCTGACTTCACAGTAATGTTTCGTTGATCTCCCATTGAATAACACGGAAGTTTGAAATTTTTTTTCTGTTACGTTCACATGAAGCACAATTACGGTAATGTACATTAACTTTCTTTCAGATGTTCTGAGATTGCTTTGTGAGGACATGTACCTGTGTTCCACCGTAGACGGCCACCACATACAGGTAGATATGTACGGATGTGAGGTGGCTCTTCGACAGAAACAGGTGGACGTGAGGGTAAGCAGCGATGTCATGAACAGCACGTTCCAGAACCAGCCATGGCAAGACTGCCTCTGTCAGCTAGTATTACGTGATGGCGATATTGTGTCGGTGTCGTGTGAGGGAAGTGATCACATTGCCGTCAGACTTTTGTCAGAACTAGTGCCATCTCATGAACGGAACTGGGAACTTTTTCTTCATTGACAAGATCACTGAATTATTGGGCCTTTTCAAGCTTTGCTGCCCGGAGTACCACGCACCTTCAGAGAATGGTGTCTTGACAGAGACGATAATATTGAATCGTCTTCTGGATCAAATGAGACTCACGCAATGATAATGTTTGGTCATTGGAGGCAAGTGGAGTATGCCTACGTCCAAACTGAAGCGTTCTGTAACAATATGAAGGATGCGTACCCAGACTTGCAGATCAGCTTTGATGTAGATGGGAGAACTATGGAGATGAGTGGAAAAGGGGATGTAGTGACAAAAGCAACACAAGACATGGTACACTACATGGATAACTTGCCACAGATAGACATCCATATTACAGAGACACAGGCCATGATGCTGCGAAAGCCTGATACAAAACTCTGGCTCCAGAAATTGCTGGACAGTCAGGATACTGCTTGGCGGTGGTCCTGGGAAACGGATTTAGATGAAAAGAACTCTGGTGAAAGCATCATGGTTGTTACAGCACTGGAACATCAGCATAAAGAAATCTTACAGACAGTTAAGTCTTTAAAAGAGATCACGCTGACTCTTGATAAACGTGACAGTCAGTTTCTGAAGTCAGGTACCTGGAAACGATATATTGAAAGTCACTGGACGGATGAAAACAAACCAAAGCCGATGTACAACGTCAAAGACAACTTGATCATTATCGTGGACTTGTCAGAAAACATCAGGTCTACTTGTATGTCTGTCATCAAGTTTCTTCAAAAACAGATAGACGGAGACAGGCAAATAGAATGGACGGTTCCAGTGTCTTCATGGCAAGTGGACTTCTTCATTGCGGCTCAGATCGCAACAGAATTGTCTGAAGTCCTTGGCCAAAGTGCTGATGTGCTGGTTAATCCCGTGTCATCAGCACTGACCATCAAAACCCCAGTTCGTCTAGCTGACCGACGTGTCCGTGACCTGTGGGGGTACATTGACAGTCTCTCACAACAGGTGGTACCACTAACAGCTGCCGCCACACGCCTGCTACAGAAGCCAGGCACTAAGGAACTTGCCCAGAGTGCGTTGGATCAAGGGGTATTGTATGTGACTGGCATGTGGGAGAAGGACAGATCGTCATTAGTGCACAGCACTGTCAACAACGACAAGCGAAAGACATCTTTATGACTCTGGTTGACCTCACACAGGTGTTTCTTGAACCTGACAGCAGACAAGAACACAGCGCCTGCAGGCAGGACAGAGAGCAGAAAAGCCCGTTGACAAACCGACAGCAGCCACAGTCACACATCACCTTGACATAGACCAGGAGGCAGAAAGGACAGAAACACAAACAAGAGAGACTCAAACAAAAAATCTCCAAAACGAGAAAAGCACCCAAACGGATGAGCGAATGACAGAGGAAAGGCGGACACAGGCTGATGAGCCATGTCAAGGCACCAAGCGAACGACAGCGGAAAAACAGACACAGACTGACGAGATACATCAGGGAACCGAGGAACCACAAACAGCAGAGGCGGGACGACAACAGACAGAAGAGAAACGGACAAACATGAGACACGTTGAAGATGGACAGCAGCAGACAGCAGATGATCGAGTGAAAGGAGACGACAAGCAGCAGTGCCAGGTACAAGTCCTGGCAGAACACCAGTCACAAAAGACACAAGACACACAACCAGGACACCCACAGATAGAGACATATAAAGGAACAGCACAGGCCACACATCGTTCAGACACAGGAGACGACAGCCAGACAAGCAGCAAGACTCAGATACCAGAGGCAGGAGTCAGTGTCCAGGAGTCACCAGGAAGTGTCGGACGTGAAGAAAACCAAGCTCAACATCCTCCACAAATGACAGAAGCACGTGGTGTTGCAGGGAACCATGCTGACACAGGTTCACACGATAGCAGAACGTCAACAGACAGACAGCCTGATACTCCATCCCTTCAGCACGCCCACACATCTTCCAGGAGAACAACAACGCCTCTGGAGCAGAGAGCTGACGTTGTGGACATACCAGAAGATGACGTGAACACACAGAATGAAAACAAAAGCCACCATCATAACCACTCACCACAAGACAAAGGAAGAAGGTGTCTAGGAGAGAGAGATGACATTGTGGACATACCACAAAATGACATGAGCAGCCGATCCACACAAAATGAATACGAAAGACATTACTCATCACAAGATGACATGGCAGCAGATCCACACAGACTGAATCCGAAACACAGTATCACCCATCACACTGGAAAGAACAATCTTACCAACATATATTCGAAGAAGAAATGCTGCTTCAGA
This sequence comes from Monoplex corrugatus, assembly GCA_030674185.1. Taxonomy (NCBI): domain Eukaryota; kingdom Metazoa; phylum Mollusca; class Gastropoda; order Littorinimorpha; family Ranellidae; genus Monoplex; species Monoplex corrugatus. Next base: position 68,059,633 of record JAPXFY010000018.1, read on the forward strand.
CGAGATATACAGTCCGGGAGATGAATGATACTTTTTTATCAAATTCGTCCGACGTTTCAATGCCGCCGTGTACCAGATCTTCATGGACAGAAGACTCAGACTGGAGACAGAGACACAGAGATTTTGATCTTCAGCCACAAGAGATCGAAGACAGCAGAGAGACACGAGGGCCAGAGAGGGGATGGGAGAAGTGAAAACGTCAGGATACTGCAGCAGCAGATTGACGAGTGCTTGAGGAGCCTGTATGGAGAAAATTGGCGAGATTATAGGAGTTTTGGTATGACCGATGTCTGTAGTCCCTTTGACACAGGGTCCATGTGGCCTACAGCTACTTCGGTAATGTCTGAACCGCCAGCCCCACAATACCACCAGCGACAGCAACAGCAGCAGCAACAGTATCTGCAAGAACATGAGCAACCACACCAACATACGTCACATCCACAGCAACAGCAGCATCACCTGCAACCGCCACGACAACAGCGATACCCGTTGCAGCCACCACCACAACAGCAGCAACAACAGCAACGCCAACAACATCAGCACAGGCAGCCGCCACGACAGCAACGAGTACTGCAACTCAAAAAGCGGCAACGACAACGACAACAACAACAACAACAGCAGCAGCAAATGCAACAACAACAACAACAACAGCACCAGCAACAACAGCAGCACCAGCAACAACAACACAACAACGACAATTACAAAAACAACAACAACAACAGCAAGAGCAGCAACAACAAAAGCAACAACAGCAATATCATCAACTACAACAACAACAACAGCAACAGCAGCAACAACAAAAGCAACAACAACAACAGCAACAGCAACAGCAACAGCAGCAACAGCAGCAACAACAAAAGCAACAGCAACAACAGCAACAGCAACAGCAGCAACAACAAGAGCAACAACAAGAGCAACAACAGCAACAGCAGCAGCTCATGGACGAAATGTACACTGCCAACTACTGTAGAATACTGTAGACTGGACGCTGATATAAACACTCGGCCCTTTGGCGTTTGACTATGTACACAGACGTTTATGACTATAGCGTGTCTGTCTACACTTCTTCTCTTCTGTTATCCATCCGCTTGTACCAGCATGGGTGTCGAGAGATAAAAACCTGACTGTGAGCAGAGAGCTTGAAGGTCTGAAGAGGAGAAATGTCATGTGATGTCAAGATCATCACGCTGTCGATCCAGATCATCCTTAGTCTGCCTCGTGCTCAGAGTATCCATGACTAACTCTGGTTATGTGATGCTTATTACAGCACTACATGTAAACTAACAATATATCACTAACTGTAGAGATGTTTATAACAGTACTATTTGTAGACTGTCAGTCACCAACTGTAAGTGTAATCATGACATTACTGTATGGAAAGTACCAGTAACTGAGTGGAGTTTTAAAACAGTACTGTGTAAACTAACAATACATGTAGTGTATTTCATTCTCTGACATACGTTTGATAGCCTACTTTGATTTTCCCGCTTTTTCTTCAGTATGTTCTTTCAATGGGAAAGGCACGCTTGAATTTAAAGATTTAAATTGAGCATGGAACCAGACAGTGTTCCAATAAACATGCGGTATGTAAACATATTGAGAACACCATCCAAGAACCTATTTTAATGGAGAACAACAAGGAAATAAACGTAAACCATTATTGTACCAATATCATAAAACTTTTTTGAAACATAAATGTATAGGCTTACTAGCAGATTATCTTTTTTGTATTATTAGATTTTGAAGCTCTGTTCATAAGCTGGTAGTTGAAACTGATAGAAAGCGTTTAATTCAAAGAGAACGCCGAAAAATGTACATACTGTCATACGGATGCCATTGGTGATGAATATCGTCTATCTCATGAATGTCCCAAATGTCTTGGCGTGAGGTATTCATGTCCACAATAAAGTGTTTGCAGTTAACATCTGTGCGTGCATTATGCAGTTTTATGTCAAACAATTCAAAGACTGATGTTTCCAAGTTTCTAAGCTTTTTTTCCCCCTTTCAATCACGTTAATTGTTTGATCATTTTGCAATATGCATATGCTCCTGTGTACCTTAACGGGTGCAAAATGGAATAAATGTGTTTCGTTTTTGGGTCATTTATCAAACTGTCAGTTACAAGCTGTATGCGCGGATGTTTGTAAGGGAACAATACTAGTACCATGTTATAAAGCGCGGGTCTCTATAGCTTAGTTGGATGAACATCGGATTCACATGCTGATGGTTATAGATTCGAACCACAGGATGCGTTACATTAAAACAGGTCTTCTTACCGCCCCATCATAATCATCATCATCATGTGCCTTGCCGAATGGCGTTGGCGATCAAGGCCCTCCATACGAATGTATCTTTTGTCGATGCAAGTACATCTCCCACCCTGTCTGCTTTCATCCACTCCGCAAGTCCATCTAATATTATCTCCCTGGGTCTACCCGGTGCTCTCTCCCCTCTCCCCCCCCCCCCCCCAGCTTTCGATTGGCCTTGTAGTTCCAGTCTTTCCAACGAACCCATACTACGCTCAACACTTGATAGGAATAATTATGTCGGGACTAAAAAAATATATATAAAAAACAAACAAACAAAACAAAACAAAAACAACAACAAAAGTTGGGTCTTTTTGTTCTTTGTTTTTTTGTTTTTTGGACCGATGGGGATTCGACCTCGCCATCTCCCAGTCAGTGGTCTGTTGCATGGCCCACTTTACCACGTTGTCTGGTTCTCCTTCTGTCCATGGTTGGTCTCCCTTGTTTTCTTTATTGACAACACGTCTATTGTACATGTAAATGACAGTGGCTCATGAATTTTTTTTTTTTTTTTTTTTTGTGGCAAATTTTGAAGAAACTTCTGTTCGTCCATTACGGTGTTGTTGTAGCTGGTAATGATGGTGGTATATGCCTTTAATGACTATGAGAAGGAGGATGACGAAGGTGATGACAATGACGATGATGATTATTATTATGATGACGTCTGTGATAATTGTCATCATAGGATAATCAATATGATGGTGACTGTAAATACGATAATCTTGACTGATAAGCTGATGATAATTATTATCTATGAATGACCTTGATGTATACTGAGATGCCGTTTTGCTGAGACTTAGTATATCAAATAATTATAATAATGTTATAATAATAACGGTGATTACAATGCTGCTGCTGCTGCTGATGATGATATCATTACTGTTACTATTGTCATAATTGTCATTATTATCATACTTAGAAAACTGCTAGTAATAATGATGATGATATTGATGGTAATGATGATGATATTATTATTATTATTATCATGATTGTTATTATCATTAGTATTTGTAATAGAAGTAGTAGTAGTAGTATTGTCGTTGTTATCATCATTATTGTTATCGTCATTATTACCAAGGCTATGACTCAAAAGCTTTGAAGTTTACAACGCGAAGAAAAATAAGAGTTCAAATCTATCATAGACATACAGGGGGGGAGGGTGCAAAAGTAGGTATACAGTAAGTATCACATCATTATTATAATGTTTAGTTCATTAAAATTATTAGCACACTAAGTTAGTTGGCCTTATTTTCGCTATTTTCAGTGTCATTAATGATATTTTATCGTAAATAATAATATGAATGTACTTTTATCCTAACTTTAATTTTTTATATTTTGTTGCAGGTAAAGCGGCATTTTAATTTAGATCCAAGCGGCAATTTAATTTAGATATAAGCGGCAATTTAATTTAACCATGACTGGTAATTTGACAGACGAGGAGCGCAAATGGATTTTAAAAACAATACCGGAAGACAGAGAATACTGAACGTGTGAGAGAGCAGCGGTTTTCTTTTTCATAACTGTATAGGCCTACCTATTTTTGCACCCCCCTGTAGTTTTTAAAGTCTGATGTCTTGATGCGTGTACCTACATTTTGTACTAAGCTAGCATACATCATTCCATATACTGACATATTGTAACCTTTAAAAGTTGTTTTCCTCTGTATATATTTTGCGTGTGTGTTTGTAATTATGTATAAGAAGCTGAATGAAACGATTGTTATTAATTTTCAAGGCTATATCCAGAAAATTACTGCGCAGTATTCGTCTGTGTCATAAGATTGAATTAGAATTGGTTGACCTTTCTGTTTGTTTATTAGTTTGTTTTTCTTCTGTTGTGTGTTTCTTTATTGTGTTTTTTTTGTTTTGTTGGTTTTTTGTTATTATCACATCATTATTATTCTTATATTATTATTAGTATCATTATCATTGTTGTTATTCTTTTTAGTAGTAGTATTGTCGTTGTTGTTGTTATCGTCATTTTGTGTGTGTGTGTGTGTGTGTGTGTGTGTGTGTGTGTGTGTGTGTGTTGTTTTTTTTTAAGTGTATGTGTGTTTAGTGTGTGTGTGTGTGTGTGTGTGTGTGTGTGTGTGTGTGTGTGTGTGTGTGTGTGTGTTGTGTGTGTGTGTTGTGTTTTAAGTGTGTGTGTGTGTTAGTGTGTTTGGTTGGTTGGTTGTTTTGTGCGTGTGGGCTTTTTTGTTTCGCTTTGTTTTGCTTTGTTTTGTTTTGTTTGTTGGGTTTTGTTGGATTTTTTGTTTGTTGTTTTTTGCCACGACGGGAATTTTTTATTTATATTATATTTTTTTTTTTTTTGAATGTGTGGTTTGTTCTCCGTAGAGAGAGCATGTTGCCATAGTATGACACAACCCAATATTTTGTACCAATATTTCCTTACTTGTGGACTTTGGAGTTAGAGTTTGCTCAAGAAGGATTCATCGCACTTGGACAATTCCATGTGCGCTCCACCCAAATCTGTCAGCAATTATCTGGCAGACTCCCTTAACCTGCACAAAACCCTAGGCACTGGTAAGGTCTTGAAATAGGAAGAAGAGGAAAGGGACCCATGGCCTGGAACACTAGGCTAACACCACCAGAATGATGGAAACATTATGACGGGCAGCGAACAGGCCAGGTTTGAATGTTGTGGGCTGGAACTGAACCTGAGATATCAGATATTGAGTCCACGTGTCTTAAAAAAACAAAAAAACAAAAACAAAACAAAAAACGATTTTTTTGTCTGTCTATAAAAGTGGTTTTTGTTACAGACTTGCAACACTTTTTTGTTGTTGTTGATGTTGTCGTTGTTGCCGTGGGATCTTTAACGTGATTAAACGTACGCTGTACACAGGACCTTTGGGAAAGGGGAGTTAATCCTGTATGACAGGGAATCGAACCAGTAGTCTCCCCTCTCCCAGGCAGATGCTTTGGCCAATTTCCACCACTTTTCTCACGATGATAGCCAAGAGTTTGTACATTTCAGTGCCTGTCATGTCAGCTGAACTGATCTAAATTGCTTAAATCTTCGATGCTCAAGTTGCCTGCAAGAGATTAGTAACAATATATCGTGTTTCGATTTATCAGCTTGGAGTTCAAGTTACAATTTTTAGAATGTTGAGACTTAGCTGTTGTTGTAACTGTTTGACAAATGTTTGTTGTTGTTGTTGTTTGTGTTGTTTTGTAAATGTTAGCATGACGTTGTCATTTTTTATTGTTATGAAATTTAATCAGTGTTATGGAATTTCCAAATCTGGCTGACAAGAGTTTTCTTTTGGAAGGGTGGGGAAATTCTCATGGTTGATTTTTGTGCCAGAGTACATGATTGATTTCTTCATGATTGCAATGACAAGCGTCATAATGCTCATGTTTGTCATGTCACTTTAATCCTACCAGAGATTGAAAAAAAAAACACCATCAATAACAATACATTGTATGTTCAAATAGTATTTATGTTCAAAACGTAAAAACAGATAAGAGTATTTGATCTTATAATAATGCTTGCAAAATCATTTATATATAAATACAAAATAGACAAGTGTGTTCCAAATATACATGCTTTCCAAAGAATGCTAAACCAGAGATTTAAAATTGAACAATATAATGCCAAAATAAACTTTCGCTTGTCCTTTTTTAATGCTCGGTGGAATAACCATAGATCAATGTTCCCTGTGTAAAAAACAGACTTTCTTCATGACATGTTTCTTAAACATTGATGTACATAATGAAATCATCATTGATTAGAATATTGTTTTATATGTTTTGTAGCTATATGTTTTCTTTTCTTATTTTATGTAAACAATTATTATGAATTGAATTATCTTTTATTTTCTTGTTTTGTTCTGTTACAACATTATTTGTTGATATCTATTCTTGTTAAAATGAATTTAAAAAAAGGTGAAAAAAAGGAAAACAGTTTGCTGTATTCATCTTTTCACTTGAAATTTTTGTGTGTTTTTTTTTTTTGCTGTGATTATACCCGAAAAATGTGTGTCACGATTTTGTTTTAATTTGTAATTTGAATGGTTATTCTAAACACCTACCGTTTTAATATCTGCCTGGATACCATCATATTAACACTCAGTTCGTTTCTAAAATAAAAACACAACATAAAGTTAGACACAACTGTATGTGATTATTTTCAGTGATGTTGTTCTTGGCGGTATGTAGTGGCTTGCAATAGTTTTGTTGTGATTTATACTGGACTTAATCATTGTTATCAGTATAGTGCTATGTCTCGAAAAGAATGAGTTAAATGTCATTTTGCGAAACATAATACTATACTGATAACAAAATTATGTCCAGTATAAATCACAACAAAACTATTGCAAGCCACTTCATCCGCCAAGAAAAACATTATTGAAAATAATGACATACAGGTGTGTTTATCGTAATATTGCGTCTTTATTTTAGAAACGAACCGACTATTCTTAACCCTTTGACTCCCGCAGCCTATCCACCAACTGCTAAAACTTAACCCTTTGACCCCCTCATGCTATCAACCAGCTTCCTGCAGGAAGCTGATGGATAGGGTGAGGGAGTCAGAGGATTAAGTTTTTGCTTTGCTTGCATGGTTGACAGAGCAGGATGCTGGTGGACAGGGTGCGGGAGTCAAAGAGTTAAATGAACGAACTTACTTTTCAAACTCGATTCCATAAGGGCTAGAAATATTGATTAATTTTGAGCACCGTGTTTTTCCATGAGAATGACCGTGTGGTTTTGGTATCTTATTCTTTCTTTGATGCGATTTTCGATAATAATCATGTAAAAAATTTGTCAACTTTCGTCAAAATAAAATTGTCTTCACACTGAAGTCAGTTTGCCGTGCTTTTAATGGACCGGACAAATCTTTTCTAAAGATCATCGACATCACCTGCTCTGCTTTGTGATCACCCCCTTCTTTATCTTCTTTCTTTCTTACCTTTCCTTTTCTTATTTGTTTGTTTGTTTGTTTGTCCAAATTTCTCAGCTATCTTAATGGCCACAAAACTGGAACAGTTTTTACAACATGATGATGATGATGAGCAATGAGGAGGATAATCATGATGCTGTGGAGATCCATCTAGGATTGAGACTGCATGACAGGGCTGTACTCTACGCTTACTATCATGATGTATCCTGGCGTTAACCAGGCCCGAGACATACCGACGCTTGCGGTGTTGGTCAGATGGCGGCCCATCGTTGGCTCGCCGTCAATATAACAACGTCACTACTAGGGTGTGTTATGTCAGTACCTCTTTTCATCATGGCCATGGGTCGAATGATAAGATGAACGATTCGTTATCAACCAAGAGGCATCAGATGGAATCTCCTTTTCAACACGAGATCTTGACTGTGCAGATGACTTGGCATCGATCTCCCACATCACCGGCGTATCATTATCATGTGCCCTGCCGCATGGCACTGACGATCATGGTCCTCCACACAAATCTATCCCCTGTCGCTGCAAGTACGTCTCCCATTCTCTCTGTCTTCATCAGCCACCCCTGCAAGTCCGTCCAGTATGTTCTCCCTGGGTCTACCTGGTGTTCTCACATCCCGTCTCAACATTTCGTACAAGTCGGTCTGAAGATCAGCCAGAGGAATACAGAAACGATGACACTGAACGTCCCAAACTCTTTCCAATCCAAATAGAAGGAACAGACCTACCAATGACTGAACAATTCCGCTACCTAGTCAACAGCGTCAGATCCGACGGAGGAAAAAAACAGCGACATCAAGATCTGTCTCAACACTTTCAGAACAGTTGACAATATGTGAAGTACCTCCGTCAATATAACACTAACACCAAGTTGAGACTGTATTAGAGAGTTGTGTCCCTTACGACTCTTCTGTTCACGGCTTCTTCTTCTTCTCCTTGGCGTACGCTGCTACACAATCAGCAGAGTCCGGGTGATCATTCTCGTCTGAACTCGATGAGTGTGTAGCCATTATGCGATAAGTGCATGGTACCGTGGTTTGTTAGAAGGCGCACGCTGGCCCGGTACCTCTGTCTTCAGCCTTCTAGGTTTTCTGTAGGGGTTGCCCCGCCTGTACGTCCTGCCCTGGGAGAACAGGGGGATTGTTTCTCCGGAGATCCCACCCCGTAGCTAGGGCTCATAGCGGCCCTTACCCGCTGATGAACCCGTCATAGGACACCTGGGGCATTTTTTAAAGATAGCAGCGCCACCTGCTACCCCACCCCGTCCTGATAGGAACACCGCCAGTTTGGTCCGGGACTGCTTATTTACTAGCTTATTCACAGCCACCCTCCATATCTGAAGGGCTTCACTATCCGCCACCTGTGATCCGCCTGGGTTGGGGATGGTCGCCCCGCCGCTGAATTGGAAGTCGGCCTTTTCCTGGATGTTCACGGCTCAGAATGCAGGAGGATGGCAGAAAGTGACCTTACTAAATTTATCAACCTTCCACATAGAACAGCTTCTTAGAATCATGCGTGTTTTCTGACCCTACACTCATCATCATTATGTGCCCTGCCGCATGGTGTTGGCGATCATGGCCCTCCACATGTATCTATCCCTTGTTGCCGCAAGCACATCTTCCACCCTCTCTGTCCTTAGCCACCCTGCAAATCATTCCAATATTTTCTCCCTGGGTCTACCTGGTGCTGTCTCTCCATCCAGCTTTCCTGTTGTGACCAGGTGCTGTAATTCCTCTTTCCACATAGGGCCCTACACTATCTCCAACCAACAA
>JAPXFY010000018.1:68073624-68091124 GCA_030674185.1 Monoplex corrugatus
ATTCACATGCTAATGGTTGTGGGTTCGAATCCCGGGGTGCGCTATATTAAAACTGGCCTTCTCACTGTCCCATCTTAACATCACTGTCGTTCTGGTGGAGTCAGTATAAGATTAGATAGGTCCCCCTTCCCCCCCAACCATCCCCGTCGGCCATATCACCTGAGGTGGGTGTCGACGTAAAAACTGAACCAAACCAAACACACACACACACACACACACACACACACACACACACACACACACACACACATACACACACACACACACACACAACACACACACACACACACATACACGCAGACAAACACACACACACACACACATACGCAGACAAATACATACACACACACACACACATACGCACGCACGCACGCACACACACACACACACACACACACACACGCACACACACATACACACACTGGTATGTCACTAGGTGCGAAGCCAGGGGAACACAGACTCGGGGAAACATTGTTTGGGAACATGGGCACAGACCGTGGTAGGGCATTAACACGGCAGATGGTCGGTGATGAAAGATGAAGAATACGAACCGTATGAGCATTCCTTCTGTGTTCATCTCTCTCTCTCTCTCTCTCTCTCTCTCTCTCTCTCTCTCTCTCTCTCTCTCTCTCTCTGAGACAAGGATGTGTCTTAAGCCCTACTTTATTTTCGGTATTAATAAATCAATTAGCCAATTGTATGGATGAAAAGGGGCGACATGGCATCCAGCTGATGCCAGGTTCAATGGAAATATTCATTCTTCTTTTTGCAGATGATGTAGCCCTTCTGTCAACAACACCAAATGGTTTGCAAAACCAGTTAAGAGTCTTGCAGACATACTGTGCCAGCATGAAACTGGAAGTTAATCTTGAAAAAACTAAGGTTATGGTTTTCAGAAGAGGGGGCTTCTTAGGACGACATGAACAATGGTTTTACAAAGGGACAAAATTGGAAGTAGTTAGTAAATATTGTTATCTGGGGTTCAGTTTCACGACAATGATTAGCACCAAGGCCGGCACAGAACATTTGGTAACAAAAGGTAAAAAAGCAACTTTGCTATTAAACAGGACTTTTCAAAAATATAAAGACATGACTATAGAAACTTTCTTCAAGTTGTTTGATGCAAAAATTCAACCTATTTTGTTGTATTCTTCTGAGATATGGGGACTTAACAGACTCGAGCATATAGAGAAAGTACATTTGGTATCGTGCAAAAGACTGTTGGGTGTTCCAGTCAGGACACCTAACAAGATGGTATATGGGGATTTGGGAAGATATCCTCTTTATGTCAACTCCTCAACTACCTGTCTTAGATATTGGTTTAAATTACTGGAAATGAATCCAAATAGGTTACCTTATAAGGCTTACCAAATGTTAGTGGAACTTGACAGGGCTGGGAAAGAATGCTGGGCTTCAAAAATAAGGGAAATTTTGTGTGAAACGGGATTTAATATCGTGTGGCTGCAACAAGGTGTTGGTGATGTAAAAGCCTTTTTGCGTGTATTTAAACGGAGACTTGTAGACTTATATATTCAAGAATGGTCTGGGTCACTCAGAGACAGAGATAGGTATGAAAGCTACAGATCATTTAAGACTATCTTTGAAAAAGAGAAGTACATTGACTCTATTGATATATACTGTTTCAGAGTTGCCCTTTCACAAACAAGGTTGAACGTTTTACCACTAAACAATAATATAAATAGATACAGTGAATCTGATCAAGAAAAGGTGTGTCCATTTTGCAGGACAGAATCTGAAAACGAAGAACACTTATTATTTAGATGTTCCACTTACGCTGATCTCAGGGCGAAATTTTTAAAGGATTTAGTCAGCATGCCTATGTGCATACTGCTCCAATCAACAAATAGCCACCGAAGCCACAGCGTATCCAGATACGTTTTCCACGCCATGAATAGGAGAAAAAAATTGTTAAAAGGAGAAGAAAAGTAAATAGTTATGTAGATACTAGCACTAGAATTTCAGACAATAATTAATTTCAATTGTAAAGAAAAAAAAATGTTTATTTGAATATGAAAGGGGTGCTCATATAGAGACACATGTGCATAGGTGCCTGTGTATTCACATTGACGTTGGTGTACTTATGTGCATATATAGGTGATAGTATCTACATTATGTATATGTGTGGGTACATATGTATATATATCTATGTATGTATATATGTATGAGTGATTATGTATGTGTGCGTGTATATAGATGTGTATGTGTGTATGTGCGTTTATACATAACCTTCAATTCAGTCTATGGCCTGAACCATTGCTGACCGCCGAAGATTGAGTTATCTCTGAACTAAAAGATGCACGAAATGCTAAATATGCGTTGAATGATCATTTGGTATTGTCTCAATGTCAATTGTTTTGGTAAATGAGTGACTGATCTGCGATTAGTCTGATTAATGGATTGGCATTATGAATGTCTGTTTTTGCCAATTAACCGACTGTTTTGGGGTCGAATTGCTCTTATGTCATATATTTCTTGTTTCACTTCATTGTACATTAATTCCATTGATTGGTTTAGATTCACTGGTGAATAAATTGATAAACTGAACGCATAATTAGCTGACAACGGAATGATTATATGATTTGTTAATTGATGGCGATGGGTGGCTCACCGACCGATCGATTTATAGATTGATGGTTTTAGCTATTGATCGATCAGTGATTGAATTATGGAATGTATGGATGATTGATTCGCGTTATTTGAAGTAACGATTGCAAATTGATATATTGAACTCAGTTAAATTCTAGGTTATCTGGTCGATTAAGTCACTGGATGACTGATTAACTGGTTAAATGATTGATCGATTGATTGATTGAGAGAGGGACTGATTACGTTAAGTGATTGTTACTGAAGTGATATCGATTGTACAGTTGGATGATGCATCTGACCCAGTCAATTGAAAGCTGATTTGTCAGTTGAATCACGGGCTGAATGGCGGATTCTTTGATTGATCAAATGGTAAATCAGTTGATTGATTGGTTAATTGATTGGTTGACTGTTTGATTGATTGGTTGTTTGGTTGATCGATTGATGGATTGAGTGTTTATGTCAAGTACCTGTGGTTGAATATATTGATCAACTGTATGATCTCCGAAGGGTACAAGAAATGTCAGATCTGTGCACTAATTGAATGGTTTGTTTGTCTGATAGCCAGTTATTGTAAAATTGACAGTTGGATGAATGATATAGATGCGGTTAATGACAAATATTCTTAGCTGGCCAGTTAAGGAATATGGACTAGAATACAAATGAAAAGACCACTGTAAATGCAAAGATGAATGTATCCCAGCTTATGTGACGGTAAACGATAGAAGGGGACAATGTGACAGAGTTCACTGCAGTTTGAAAGTATAACTTGTATGAATGTATAAGAAAACCTGATCTCCTCCCCTCCCCTTCCCCATGCATGTATTGTGGCCTAAGGCCGATGTACAATAAACATTTTCTGAGTTCTGAGTTTCTGAGTTTCTCTCTCTCTCTCTCTCTCTCTCTCTCTCTCTCTCTCTCTCTCTCTCTCTCTCTCTCTCTCTCTCACTCACGCGTCACACGCACGCAAGAAAGAGACGTTTTGTACCTGGGGCGCATCGAACCTGGGACGTTTCGAAACTGGGACGTATCGAGACGTATCTCTGTTAACGCCCTATCGGTATACTCAGCCCTATATTTATATTTCATTGAAAAACAGCATACATAACAATATCTACGAAATATAAAGCTGAACGTTTCAAAATGTTGCTTCCGAAACTTGTGAATAGAAATGCACTTATTTAAAATTCCTTGATACGATTTGGCCTCTTCATCCCGACCTACTTTTGGTTTCGTCTGCTTTTACAGCTAACAATACTTTTTTTGTCACCTCCAAAAATTATTCGAAGCCATTTCATTATTTCGATAGACAGTCCTGTTTCGATCTGAGTTCACTGAAGAAAATATCTGTATATATATCATTCTATATGAACAAGTTTGTGATGTTTCTAAAACAGAAGGGATATACATCATCATCATCATCAGGTGCCCTGCCGCATGGCGTTGGCGACCATGGACTTCCAACCATCTCTATCTCTCGTTGCCCCTAGCATCTCCCCCACCCTCCTCATCCCCAGCCACTCTGCAAGTCCGTCCAGCATTCTCTCCCTGGGTCAACCTGGAGCTCTCTTTCCCTCCAGCTTTCCCGTTGTGACCAGGTGCTCCAAATCCCCCTTCCTCATAAAATGGCCTATAAATGTTGCTTGTCTTTTCCTAATCTTTCTAATGAGTGATCTATTTGTGTCTGCCTCCATCAATACTGTCTCGTTTGTTTTCTTTGCTGTCCGTGGAACTCTCAACATTCTTCTGAGAAACCACATCTCGGCTGCCTCAATCTTGCTCCGGCTTTGCTTGCTGACTGTCCACGCCTCGCATCCGTACAACAGTATTGGTTCTACATAACATTCAAGGACTCTCTTTCTGATGTTAATTGATAGGCATTTGTTGGCAAGAATGCTTGTCATCTTCTTGAATGCTGTTTTGGCTTGGCCGATTCTGCCAGCTATTAAGGGATATAAATGAAATGTAAAGTGGTATGTATTAATTTTTGCCTGGGTATGCGTGATGATGGGGTATGCGTGCTGGCTGATCATCAGTGCCAGTTATGAGATACATGTAACAGACGTGGTTGCCAGAACAAAGTGCTCATGGGCAGGAGTTCTTAGTCGGGATGTGTGGGATGAAAAACACTGCGTCCATATCGATAGAATTGAGTACACCTATAGGACTGAGTATGCCGATAGGGCTGAATATCCCGATAGGCTGAGTATGGTATACCGATAGGGCTGGGTATACCGATAGGGCTGAGTGTATCAATAGAGCTGGGTATACCAATATGACTGAGTATACCAATAGGGCTGGGTATACCCATAGAGCTGAGTATCCTGATAGGGCTGAGTATACTGATAGGCTGAGTATACTGATAGGGCTGAATATACTGATAGGGCTGAATATACCGATAGGGCTGAGTATACCGATATGGCTGAGTATACCGGTAGGGCTGAGTATACCAATAGGGCTGAGTATACTGATAGGGCTGGGTATACCCATAGAGCTGGGTATCCCGATAGGGCTGGATATACCGATAGGGCTGAGTATACCGATTGGGCTGAGTATACCGATAGGGCTGAGTATACTGATAGCGCTAAGTATAACAATAGGGCTTGGTATACCGATAGGGCTGAATATATCCATAGGGCTGGGTATCCCGATAGGGCTGAGTATACCGGTAGGGCTGAGTATGCCCATAGGGCTGGGTATCCCGATAGGTCTGGGTATCCCGATAGGGCTGAGTATACCGACAGGGCTGAGTATACCGATAGGGTTGGATATACCGATAGGGCTGAGTATACCGAAAGGGCTGAGTGTACCGATAGGGCTGAGTCGTGTATCATTGTGACGGAGCAGGGAAGGAGACGAATACCACCCTTACGAGTATAATGAGGAACACTGATAATGTCCTTACCACCTCACCCCCCTTTGGTCTGCGGATTATGGGACGATCTTAAACTGTGTCTGCCATGTCACGTTTCACAAATGGTCTTTTGACTTAATGCTTTGCGACGATTGCTTTTTACATACAGTGTATTGTATGTGTGTGTGTGTGTGTGTGCGTGTGTGTGTGTGTGTGTGTGTGTGTGTGTGTGTGTGTGTGTGTGGTGTGTGTGTGTGTGTGGTGTGTGTGTGTGTGTGGTGTGTGTGTGTGTGTGTGTGTGTGTGTGTGTGTGTGTGTGTGTGTGTGTGTGTGTGTGTGTGTGTGTGTGTGTGTGTGTGTGTGTGTTGTGTGTGTGTGTGTGTGTGTGTGTGTGTGGTGTGTGTGTGTGTGTGTGTGTGTGTGTGTGTGTGTGTGTGTGTGTGTGTGTGTGTGTGTGTGTGTGTGTGTGTGTGTTGTGTGTGTGTGTGTGTGTGTGTGTGTGTGTGTGTGTGTGTGTGTATGTTTGTCGATGTGTGTTGTGTGTTTCAATGTTTGTCCATCTGTCTGTTTATCTATGTGTTTACCCTCCGTTCTTTGGTTACCTGTCTGTCTGTCTGTCTGCCGGTGTATGTATCTGTCTGTTTTGGCTCTTTCTCTGTCTCTGTCTGTCTGCGCTGTCTGTCTGTCTGTCTGTTTCTCTCTCTCTCTCTCTTTCTCTCTGTCTGTCTGTCTGCGCTGTCTGTCTGTTTCTCTCTCTCTCTCTTTCTGTGTGTGTATGTGTGTGTCTGTCTGTCTCTTTTCTCTCTCTCTCTCTCCCTCTGAGTCTCTCTGCATGTGTGTATGCTTGCTTGTGTATGTTTGTGTGTATATACGTGTGCGTGCGTGTGTTTGCGTGCGCGCGCACGCGTGTGTGTGCGCGTGCGTGTGAGTCAAAAATGGGTGTCATAAAATGAATTTATGATCAACAACCCAGATTTTTTTTTCCTCTATCGAGGCTAGGGGTCCGCGATTAGAACAGCTGAAAACAAATACAACAACAACAACAACAAAAATGGACTGTGGGGCCCAGAGGAAAAAAAAAAAGTTTAGCATGTTGTAATCTGACTGATTTCTTTCTTTCTTTTCTTTTTTTTTTTTTTTTTCGCTGTCTCTATTGGGTCAGATAAACAGCAGATGAAGTGTCACAGGGTTGTAAAAAAATATCAAACAAGCAGACACGTAAGCGAAGTCTCTTTCTGCCGTAGAACAGAAGAATGCCGTAATGATTCCCTCTTTGTCTTTGTCTCTGTCTGTCTGTCTGTCTCTCTGTCTGGCTATCCCTCTGTCTATCTCTCTGTCTCTATTTGTCTATCTGTCTCTATCTCTCTCTGTCTCTCCCTGTCTGTTTCTCTGTTTCTGTATCTGTGTACGTCTCTTTGTCTCTGTCTCTCTGTGTCTCTCTGTTTCTGTCTGTCTGTCTGTCTGTCTCTCTCTCTCTCTCTCTGTGTCCCCCTCTCTGTGTCTGTCTCTGTCTGTGTGTGTCTCCCACTCTCTGTATCTGTCTGTCTGTCTGCCTCTGTCTGTCTCCCTCTCTCTGTCTCCTTGTCTTTGTCTCTCTCTGTCTCACCTCTCTCTCTCTCTTTCTGTATGTGTGCGTGTGTGTGTGTGTGTGTGTGCCTGCGTGTATCTGTGTGTGTGTATGTCTCTCTGTGTCTGCGTCTCTGTGTGTGTGTGCGCGCGTTTGCCTCTCTCTCTCTGTTTCTCCCCACCCCTCTCTCTTTTTTTAATTTTTATTATTTCTCTCTCCCTCTCTCTTTCCCCTTCCCTCCGTCTTCTGCCTCCCACCATCTCCACCGTTCCTGTCTTTGTTGTGTGACGCGACCAAGAAGGAGGAAAGTCAACTTATCAGGAAGGTGAGGAAGAAAGAAGGACAGTGTTACAAGTAGGCTGTCAGTGTTGCTTCAGACACAGGCAGTCCCTTACACACACACACAAATACACACGACACAGCACTATATCACAGTATCAATCAGTATGGTGTGTGGCGGACGAGAAGGTAGGCTGGCTACGTTCTTTTTGTGTCATTATTGCTTTTTTGATATTGTTGGCGTTGTTGTGTTTTTAGTGTGGTGGAGGTGGTGATGATGGTGGTAAATGTGTGCGTGTGGGGGTGGGGGTGGAGTAGGAGACGGGAGGGAAAGTGAGTTTTGTGTGTGTGTGTTTTGGTGTTTGTGCACGTGTGTGTGTATCGGGGTTGGGTTGGTTTGATATTGTTGGCGTTGTTGTGTTTTAGTGGTGGTGGTGATGGTGGTAAATGTGTGGGTGGGGGGGGTAGGAGACGGGAGGGGAGGGAAAGAGGGTTTTGTGTGTGTTTGTGTTTTTTGTGTTTGTGCACGTGTGTGTGTGTGTGTCGGGGTTGGGTTGGGTTGGGTTAGGGGTTATTTGTCTCTGTGTGTGTGTGTGTGTGTGTGTGTGTGTGTGTGTGTGTGTGTTTTGTGTGTTTTGGTGTTTGTGCACGTGTGTGTGTGTATCGGGGTTGGGTTGGGTTAGGGGATATTTCGTGTGTGTGTGTGTGTGTGTGTGTGTATGTGTGTGTGTGTGTGTGTGTGTGTGTGTGTGTGTGTTGTGTGTTGTGTGTGTGTGTGTGTGTGTGTGTGTTTGAAGGAGGGATGTTTGTGTGCAGGTGTGCTGTCTGTACATGTGTTAATTGTTGTTGTTTTGTTATTGTTGTTGTTGTATTAAATTGTGTTTCAGGCCAGCGTCATAGTTTGTTCTTGGTTGCTGTGGTAAATGCCTCTGTGTATGTGTATGTGTGTACACGCACGCTCATGTGTGTGTATAAGTATGTGTGTGTGTGTGTGCGTGTACCTGTATGTGTCCGTGAGTGTGTAAATATATGCGTGCTTGTGTATATAAATATATACTCCTAATCATAATTTAAGGGCCACTTCTTCCTTGCTCTTTAATTTTAAGTTGAAATAATTGACAATGTTTAGAATTGATTCTATGTTTTATTTCATCATTTCCACACCTGTTTTGGAAAAAGAAATTAGCACAATGACCCATTAGTGAACAGCACATGCATTTAAAGGAACATCCCCCCCTTTTCAAAAAACAGAAAGTGTCAGATTTGGCCAATCTGTTTTCAATATCGCGTGTGTCCGCCCCGAGCCTGGATGCATGCTTCACAGCGCCGATGCATCGACCCCACAAGGGTACGGAGTGTGTCCTGAGGGATGGCCGCCCACTCGATCTGCAGGATGTCGACCAGCCTGGCCAGGGTGCCCGGTGGGGGGTGGTTGTCCCTGATGCGCCTCCCGAGCACATCCCAGAGGTGTTCAATTGGGTTCAGGTCAGGTGAGCACGCTGGCCAGGCCATACGGACGACTTCATGTTGCTCCAGGAAGTCGGTCACAAGGCGTGCTCGATGCGCAGGTGCATTGTCGTCCTGGAAGATGGCGCCTTGACCAAGGTCCACAAGCGCAGGCAGTGCCACGGCCGCCAGAACCTCGTCCCGGTACCGGACCCCGTTCAGGATGCCGTCAATGGGGAGCAGGGGGGTCCGGGTACCACGGCTCATGCCACCCCACACCATCACCGACCCGCCGCCGTACCGGTTATGCTCTTGGACAGTGGCGTCAGCGAACCTCTCCCCTTGACGTCGCCACACCCGAGCCCGGCCATCGTTAAAGGTCAGGGTGAACCTGGACTCATCCGAAAACAAGACCCGGGCCCACTGTTGCCTTGTCCAGGTCACGTGCTCCCTGGCCCAGGTCATGCGGCGCACTCTGTTGACCGGTGACAGCACGGGTCGGACGGCCGGTCTCCGTGACCTCAAGTTTGCCTCATGTAGCCGTCTTCTCACCGTGCTGCAGCTGATGTTAGCACCTGTTGCGTCCCGCAGCTGACCCCTCAAGGTCACCGCAGTGGATGCCCTTTCCCTCAGGACGGAGAGGGCAAGGTAGCAGTCTTGCTGTCTTGTCGTTACTCTGGGTCGACCCGTGTGACGCCTTTCCTGGACTGCTCCAGTCTCATTGAAGCGCTCCAGCAGTCTCTGGATTGTGGAATGGGACACTTCAAGTCGTCTAGCAACTTCCCGCTGCGCTAGGCCTTCATCAAGCAGAGCGAGGGCTCTCCCCCGCTGCTCATCCGTCATCCGTCGTCTTGCAAGCATGGTTAAAACGAACCAAGAACGGGTCCTTTTTATCCTCGTCTGCGGGCAACTTTGGCTGGAGTAGTGTTCAAAAAGGGCTTGCCTTGCACGTGCAAAGCGAATTTTGTCGCTACCTTGCCTGCGTCGTCAGAGAGACCCTGCTGAAGATTCGACAATTTCGTGTGGAAATTGTCTTCCTTGGGCCGCCCATTGCAAATCGGCAAATCCCCAAACACGTGCCAAAAGGAAACTGCAATGTTGTCTGAGCTCTTATCCATTCAGTTACGGCAACGAATTGGAGAAAAGAGTAAGAGAAAATAGGTTATTTCTCCTTTCAAAAATTGACTCAAAAACGTTCCTGGCCCTTCAATAATGACGTGTAGTATATATATATATATATATATATATATATATATATACATACATATATGTATATACATGTATTTATATGATATATATATACAGTATATATATATACATGTATATATATATATATACTACACGTCATTATTGAAGGGCCAGGAACGTTTTTGAGTCAATTTTTGAAAGGAGAAATAACCTATTTTCTCTTACTCTTTTCTCCAATTCGTTGCCGTAACTGAATGGATAAGAGCTCAGACAACATTGCAGTTTCCTTTTGGCACGTGTTTGGGGATTTGCCGATTTGCAATGGGCGGCCCAAGGAAGACAATTTCCACACGAAATTGTCGAATCTTCAGCAGGGTCTCTCTGACGACGCAGGCAAGGTAGCGACAAAATTCGCTTTGCACGTGCAAGGCAAGCCCTTTTTGAACACTACTCCAGCCAAAGTTGCCCGCAGACGAGGATAAAAAGGACCCGTTCTTGGTTCGTTTTAACCATGCTTGCAAGACGACGGATGACGGATGAGCAGCGGGGGAGAGCCCTCGCTCTGCTTGATGAAGGCCTAGCGCAGCGGGAAGTTGCTAGACGACTTGAAGTGTCGCATTCCACAATCCAGAGACTGCTGGAGCGCTTCAATGAGACTGGAGCAGTCCAGGAAAGGCGTCACACGGGTCGACCCAGAGTAACGACAAGACAGCAAGACCGCTACCTTGCCCTCTCCGTCCTGAGGGAAAGGGCATCCACTGCGGTGACCTTGAGGGGTCAGCTGAGGGACGCAACAGGTGCTAACATCAGCTGCAGCACGGTGAGAAGACGGCTACATGAGGCAAACTTGAGGTCACGGAGACCGGCCGTCCGACCCGTGCTGTCACCGGTCAACAGAGTGCGCCACATGACCTGGGCCAGGGAGCACGTGACCTGGACAAGGCAACAGTGGGCCCGGGTCTTGTTTTCGGATGAGTCCAGGTTCACCCTGACCTTTAACGATGGCCGGGCTCGGGTGTGGCGACGTCAAGGGGAGAGGTTCGCTGACGCCACTGTCCAAGAGCATAACCGGTACGGCGGCGGGTCGGTGATGGTGTGGGGTGGCATGAGCCGTGGTACCCGGACCCCCCTGCTCCCCATTGACGGCATCCTGAACGGGGTCCGGTACCGGGACGAGGTTCTGGCGGCCGTGGCACTGCCTGCGCTTGTGGACCTTGGTCAAGGCGCCATCTTCCAGGACGACAATGCACCTGCGCATCGAGCACGCCTTGTGACCGACTTCCTGGAGCAGCATGAAGTCGTCCGTATGGCCTGGCCAGCGTGCTCACCTGACCTGAACCCAATTGAACACCTCTGGGATGTGCTCGGGAGGCGCATCAGGGACAACCACCCCCCACCGGGCACCCTGGCCAGGCTGGTCGACATCCTGCAGATCGAGTGGGCGGCCATCCCTCAGGACACACTCCGTACCCTTGTGGGGTCGATGCATCGGCGCTGTGAAGCATGCATCCAGGCTCGGGGCGGACACACGCGATATTGAAAACAGATTGGCCAAATCTGACACTTTCTGTTTTTTGAAAAGGGGGGGATGTTCCTTTAAATGCATGTGCTGTTCACTAATGGGTCATTGTGCTAATTTCTTTTTCCAAAACAGGTGTGGAAATGATGAAATAAAATATAGAATCAATTCTAAACATTGTCAATTATTTCAACTTAAAATTAGAGAGGAAGGAAGAAGTGGCCCTTAAATTATGATTAGGAGTATATGTGTGTGTGTGTGTGTGTGTGTGTGTGTGTGTGTGTGTGTGTCTGTGTGTCTCTGTGTGTGTGTGTTCATATGTATACATATACTACACGTCATTATTGAAGGGCCAGGAACGTTTTTGAGTCAATTTTTGAAAGGAGAAATAACCTATTTTCTCTTACTCTTTTCTCCAATTCGTTGCCGTAACTGAATGGATAAGAGCTCAGACAACATTGCAGTTTCCTTTTGGCACGTGTTTGGGGATTTGCCGATTTGCAATGGCGGCCCAAGGAAGACAATTTCCACACGAAATTGTCGAATCTTCAGCAGGGTCTCTCTGACGACGCAGGCAAGGTAGCGACAAAATTCGCTTTGCACGTGCAAGGCAAGCCCTTTTTGAACACTACTCCAGCCAAAGTTGCCCGCAGACGAGGATAAAAAGGACCCGTTCTTGGTTCGTTTTGACCATGCTTGCAAGACGACGGATGACGGATGAGCAGCGGGGGAGAGCCCTCGCTCTGCTTGATGAAGGCCTAGCGCAGCGGGAAGTTGCTAGACGACTTGAAGTGTCGCATTCCACAATCCAGAGACTGCTGGAGCGCTTCAATGAGACTGGAGCAGTCCAGGAAAGGCGTCACACGGGTCGACCCAGAGTAACGACAAGACAGCAAGACCGCTACCTTGCCCTCTCCGTCCTGAGGGAAAGGGCATCCACTGCGGTGACCTTGAGGGGTCAGCTGAGGGACGCAACAGGTGCTAACATCAGCTGCAGCACGGTGAGAAGACGGCTACATGAGGCAAACTTGAGGTCACGGAGACCGGCCGTCCGACCCGTGCTGTCACCGGTCAACAGAGTGCGCCGCATGACCTGGGCCAGGGAGCACTTGACCTGGACAAGGCAACAGTGGGCCCGGGTCTTGTTTTCGGATGAGTCCAGGTTCACCCTGACCTTTAACGATGGCCGGGCTCGGGTGTGGCGACGTCAAGGGGAGAGGTTCGCTGACGCCACTGTCCAAGAGCATAACCGGTACGGCGGCGGGTCGGTGATGATGTGGGGTGGCATGAGCCGTGGTACCCGGACCCCCCTGCTCCCCATTGACGGCATCCTGAACGGGGTCCGGTACCGGGACGAGGTTCTGGCGGCCGTGGCACTGCCTGCGCTTGTGGACCTTGGTCAAGGCGCCATCTTCCAGGACGACAATGCACCTGCGCATCGAGCACGCCTTGTGACCGACTTCCTGGAGCAGCATGAAGTCGTCCGTATGGCCTGGCCAGCGTGCTCACCTGACCTGAACCCAATTGAACACCTCTGGGATGTGCTCGGGAGGCGCATCAGGGACAACCACCCCCCACCGGGCACCCTGGCCAGGCTGGTCGACATCCTGCAGATCGAGTGGGCGGCCATCCCTCAGGACACACTCCGTATCCTTGTGGGGTCGATGCATCGGCGCTGTGAAGCATGCATCCAGGCTCGGGGCGGACACACGCGATATTGAAAACAGATTGGCCAAATCTGACACTTTCTGTTTTTTGAAAAGGGGGGGATGTTCCTTTAAATGCATGTGCTGTTCACTAATGGGTCATTGTGCTAATTTCTTTTTCCAAAACAGGTGTGGAAATGATGAAATAAAACATAGAATCAATTCTAAACATTGTCAATTATTTCAACTTAAAATTAGAGAGCAAGGAAGAAGTGGCCCTTAAATTATGATTAGGAGTATATGTGTGTTTGTGCGTGTGTGTACATATATATGTATGTGTATGTAAAAGTGCATGTGTGTGTACGTGTACACGCGTGTGTGTCCATGTGTGTGTATGTTGCTGCTGCTGCTGCTACTGTTGTTGGTGTTGTTGTTGTTGTTGTTGTTGTTGTCGTTGTCGTTGTTGAATCAAGTTTTACTTTACTATCAGTTTTGAATCCCAATCGTTGGTAAGACTCCTTTAATTATATTATGTTTTCTTGTTCTTTCCTTGCATTTTAACATTTAAACATATTTCTCGAATTTCATTCATAATGTGTTTGTTTTTATTGTCTTCAAGTTGATTTGTTGGAGACCGACAGGGAGAGAGAAACAGACAGAGAAAGAGAGAGAGACACAGAGACAGACAGACAGAGACGGAGAGAGACAGAGAGAGAGAGAGAGACAGACAGACAGAGAGAAAGAGAGAGACAGACAGACAGAGACACAGAGAGAGAGAGACAGACAGATCGAGATCAAACAACAAAGCATACCGTCAACTACACTATGCACAAAAAGTTAAGGATCACTTGCACAAAAATTCATAACTTTCAAAATAAGAAAGCCAATGCGTTGAAGTTTGGCAAACATTTAATTCCATGCTTTAGTGATAACGATACACAATTGCCTTCAATTTCGAGCAATCGTTTGGTGTGTACATTTGATCAAAGTGGGTACGTATCGAAATTTGATTTCCCAAAGTCATTGAAATCACAAGACAGGGCATTCTGATGCTCCCAAAAGTTCAGTAATGCGTGTAACTGCCATGGCTGTTCTGGCACTCGACGCAGCGAGTCCTCATCGAGTTGATCAGGTTGGTGAAGATCCTCTGTGGAAGCGCCTGACACTCAACCTGCAGCATCTGGTAGAGGTGTTGGGCATCCCTGGGAGGGGGGTGGTTGCTCCTCACTTTGCGATCCAGCTCATCCCAGAGGTTCTCAATCGGGTTGAGATCGGGACTGCATGCTGGCCACTCCATTCTGTTGACTCCAGACTGCTGCAGGAAGTCGTTGACCACCCTTGCCCTGTGGGGGCGAGCGTTGTCATCCTGGTAGACAGCCGTCGGTCCCATCTGCTGCAGTGTAGGCACAGCCAGCGGTCGAAGGATCTCATCCCGGTATCGGAGGCCAGTCAGGTTACCCTGTACATGATACAAGGGTGTTCTGTGGTGAAGGCTGAAGGCCCCCCAGACCATTACAGAACCTCCACCAAAGGCTACCTTTTCTTGGACAGTGGTGTCAATAAAGCGTTGCCCTGAGCGCCTCCAGACCCTCAGTCGGCCGTCGTTGTGGTTCATGGTGAAGCGTGATTCATCACTGAACAGGACCTGGGACCATTGCTGACGTGTCCACCTCACGTGACGTCTGCAGAAGGCGCGGCGTGCTGCCCTATGGGCTGGAGTTAAGCGTGGCCGTACAGCTGGGCGACGAGAACGGAGGTTAAACCCATGAAGGCGGTTCCGTATGGTCTGCTGGCTGATGATGTTAGTAGCCACCCTCAGCTGCCTTCGAATGATGCTGGAAGAGGCTGTTCTTGTCTGCAGGGCTTGTCATTCAATGAGACGATCTTCACGTGGGTTTGTCTTCTTCGTTCGACCAGATCTGCGTCTTTCATGGACCCTCCCAGTGGCTGTGAAGCGTTGAATCTGTCTGACAATGACCGAGATGGACACCTGAAGTCGCCTGGCCACTTCTCGCTTGGGAACACCATCTTGGAACCATGCAACAGCTCGTCCCCTCTCAAACTCGCACAATTTTCGTCGTGGAGGCATTGTCAGATCAGGCCTACTACTGGTGGAATGTCTTCTTATAAAGCCAAGCAAGAGACAGCATCTCACACATAAACAGCAGTGCTTGCACGTGCATAATGGTTTTTCCATCTGGCTTGTGCAATGTGTTCAGGCAGAACGTCCAAAACAAGGTCCTTTTTCGCAATTTTCCGCTTTTCCGTTTGCGGCCAAGCTCAGTAGTAGAGAATCACGTGCAATTTTCGCACTAACACAACATCGCCCACTTACAGCTGAACAAGAATTCATAACAATTTGGCTGGACTGAGAAATAAATAACAGTAGCGGACTGAGTTTATTACGCACCTGTTTTCTCATAGTGATCCTTAACTTTTTGTGCGTAGCTTAGAATCATAAGAACAACAAAGTAGTAGTAGTAGTAGTAGTAGTAGTAGTAGTGGTAGTAGTAGTAGTGGTAGTAGTAGTAGTAGTAGTAGTAGCAGCAGCAGTTATAGTAGTATTAGAAGTAGTACTCGTAGTCGTAGTCGCAGTAGTAGTAGTAATAGTTAATATTAATAGTTTTTTTTTCAAACTTGTTTTTATTTATTTTCAGATATATAGCTCTTACAAACATCTTGAAATGTACACAATGCATAATTAACAGATCTAACAAAATGTAAAAAGAACAAGCATTCATTGCAATATGTAGACATATAAATATATATGTACATACACACACATACATACACACACACATGTATACAAACATACATATACACACGTATATACACATCTACATATACATCCATATATATGTATACACGCCCATTATATAATTCTTACAAACAGCTTCAGCCTGCGCCTGAATCCTAAATCTTGGCAAGGTCTTGAAATGGGGAGGGGGGGGGGAGGCGGACCCTGTCAAACACTGACACCACCAGAATGACTGGTGCATTAACCCTTTGACTCTCGGGCCCTGTCCAGCAGCTTCCTGCATTGCCAACCATGCTAGGAAAGCAAAAACTTAACCCTTTGATTCCCTCATCCTATCCACCAGCTTCCTTTGCAGGAAGCTGGTGGACAGGGTGGGGAATCAAAGGGTTAAGTTTTTGCAGCTGGTGGATAAGGTGTGGGAGTCAAAAGGGTTAAGATGGGCAGCGTACAACCAAACGTGTTTGTTGTGGGGGCAGGGTTGAAGCTCGATACATGAGATCTTGAGTCGAAGGCTGTATCTTCAAACTTCAAATTTCAAAGTTGGAAACACTATATCACTCTATGATAGTAGCAACAGGTCCCACTGGACCTGTCTTACAGCTAGTCCTTGCCACTCTTCGCAGATAATAAAAGGCATGTTGAAAAATGAATCATAACGCACACATTGTGAAAGAAGTTACCAAAAAAAAGAAAAAAGAATTGTGATAAGACATTGACTTTCACACATCAGTTGATCAAGTGTATTACAAAGAAAGAAAGAAACAAACAAACAAAAACAAAACAAACAATAAAAACAAACAAAAACAACAACAACAATAAAAACAGGAGAGAAGAATGGCAGACATGTGTAAAGCAAATGCTATGTCAACTGCTAGCAATAACGACAAAAAGCACAATAATAACATAACTATAAAAGAAATGCAAATCACAGACATAAAATCAAAGGAATTGAACAGAGTAAAGGTACCATTAAGAACGTAAGGGAAGGGTCGGGTGGGAAGACATATTATTGATATTAACCATGATGAAATAGATGAACCATAACACCTGCAACATCAAAGAAGATATAGATATGAATTCTAATGAAATAGTGACCTCCGTTTGTCAGTTGATCAAGTGCATTACAAAGGCTCTTACCTGTCTCACCTGTCGGCGTCACCGGGTTCGGTGTTGGCCGCTGCACGTTTTGGCACCACCATCTCCCTCCAGGCCACTGTGTCTTGAGTTTTATGGACAACTTCTTGAAATATTTAGGCCACTGACGTTGGTTATACTCTCTATGTATGAGATTGGAGGTCTGCCTTCCTTCCTTTTTGCCACTGTTGTTTTTCCTCGAAAGATGGTTGCCATAAGGTCTGTGTTCTTGTTGCGTGACACATGGCCAGTGTATTTTAGTCTTCTCTTGTTGATGTCCCCTCGTAGTTTTCTGGTGGTATCAAGTTCTTCCAGGACACTTTCATTGGTTCTTCTGTCTGTCCATTTGACACGTAGAAGTCTCCGATAAAAAACCACACCTCTGCTGCCTCGATTCTTCTGAATCAGTTTTTCTCAGAGTCCAGGCTTCGCAGTCATAAATCATAACTGGCCAGATCAAACATTTTAAATGTCTAACTTTCAGGCCGTTTGGTATGCCTCTGTC
>JAPXFY010000018.1:68096124-68101124 GCA_030674185.1 Monoplex corrugatus
GACGTGGACAAACACAGGCCAGACCCTGTCCACTGAAACAATGGACCGCTCTCTTCCACTGTGGCGATCTTTGAAAACGTCCCAGCAGAGCTGCGTTTACAGATGGCTC
Source organism: Monoplex corrugatus (assembly GCA_030674185.1). NCBI lineage: Eukaryota > Metazoa > Mollusca > Gastropoda > Littorinimorpha > Ranellidae > Monoplex > Monoplex corrugatus. The sequence continues at coordinate 68,096,234 of JAPXFY010000018.1, forward strand.
TATTGGTTAACTGTCTTGTTTACAGTCTACATAAGTGTGAGAACGGCTGTGCTGCCTGATGCTGGTGTACACTGAAGTACCCATAAGGGCCTGTTTCTACTTGAGGGGTTGTATGTTGATTAATCCTAAGCTTTCACTACAGGCTAGTTCGTCTGCCTCGCCAGACATTGTCAACAGACTGAAATACATGTATGGGCCAGTTTCTACATGAGTCTTTTCAGCGATAAGTACATGGCTCTGTCAGAAAAACCACCATGGACATTATAAGACAACACTTATCTTCTTTAACTATATGACAAGACTCATCTTACGACAGTCCCTAATCGTTATCACGCTGGGACGTTAATACCAAAGAAGAAGAAGAAGAAAAACCAACCAGCCCATGAAAAGAAGAAAGAGTGTAGATACTCCATTCTCTCAGTGACCCTCGATTCAACAATAAATTCCTGTAGTTTTCATAAGGTTTTATCACACAGGGTTGTTCTTTTAATAAAGATGAATAAGCATAGTTGATCTAATGTTGAACGAACGTATCTCCCACTCCATACTAAGACCAGAGTGGGGCGAGAGAGGGCTCTTCCATTCTCTCTTGGTCCGGAGGCTGGGCTGGACCTGGTTGGTGCGCGTTGTGTGGCTATGTCCCAGGGTTTGTCATCTTTCCACTTTGCCAGTCGGTTTGTAAACAAGGTAACCGATGACTGGGTCCGAATGGGTCATGCAACGCATGGACAACCCCCGTTTGCTTGACAAAATGGCCATCCGGAACTTGGTAGGTGATTGTCCGGAGAGTAGCCAGGCATTCTCCCTGTGGGGATGCCGGGACTCTTTCAGCGTAAATTGTATCCCCACCTTCTGGAAATTCTGTGCTAGAAATGTCCTCTTTTCTGTCACTCTCTTTGTTTCCGCCTTGTTCTTTTGCTTTGTCATTTCTTCCTATCTTTTTTCTGCCTTGCTCGCCCATTCACTTGTATGTGTTCGATAATGTCTTTCGTACTTTTTCTTAGGATTGATAATTGGGTACATGTGTTAAGTGCACTTCTGGCTCTAGGGAGGTGAAATATGCGGAGGCAATTTTAGGTAATTTATGCCCGTTTTTATACATGTTTTGGTGTCCTTAGGTATGTTTAAATGTGTTTTCAGGTGTGTTTTTTAAATCTCCTTTGCGATAAATTGAACGGAGTGGTCAACGCCGGGGCATGTCCTTAGATTATGTGCTCAAATTTGCATTGATATATGTACATAATTTTCTTTTTTCTTTTTCGTGTTTAAGTTTTTGTTTGTTTTGAAGCGGTTGTAGCCCTGATATGGCTCTACGCAGTTGGCTGGGTTTCAAACAACAATAACAATAACAAGCCAGGCATTTGTGCTCTGGGTCCCACCCACACCCTCGTGATGTTTCTGGTTAACAGAGGGTTGGTGTTAATAATATACAGGGGGGTGCAAAAGTAGGTATACAGTTATGAAAAAAGAAAATACGTACAATGCTCATTGCATTTATTATACAAACAAATGAATATTGCATATACATGTAATAACAAGCACAGCCTTAATCCCTCAGATACTCAAACTGCTTGCCGTCGGTATTCACACACTCCTCTAATCGAGAGCGGAATTAAGCATTATAAAAATGATGTGATACTTATGATACCTACTTTTGCACCCCACTGTAGGTGAATGAATATCGTTGATCTAAAACTGAACGAACGTATCCCGTTTTGTTTTACATAATAAAAATATTTTAAATGTTCCGATTTGTCTCGGACGCGTGCGTGTATGCACGTAGTATCTGCCCACATCGTGCAGGTTGTGTGTTGGTTTATGTTTTCACGTTTCATCGACCACGGTAAACTGACCTAACACGACTTGCATGATCGTCTTGATGTTTTGCCTGCGTAATGCAGATATTAAAACAGTTTAAAGCGCTGACAGGTATGCAGACGTATTGATACCAGTGATCGGCAAATTCTCTAGCCGTTAGGTTACCCCCCCCCCCCCCACTAGCCAGGGTGGGTGGGGAGGGGATCAAAATTCCACAACACTTTGTAAGTAGTCAAAAGATTATCAGATGAGGAGGGGTGGGGGTGGGGGTGAGGAGGAAAGTGGGGGGACTGCCCTGAACATAGATTCAGTTCAATAGTTTTACAGTGCTTGTTTACGTAACGGTTTTTTCCCCTTCCTCCCCCCCCCCTCCCCCACACCCCATCTCTATTTATCCTCGCCCATACGGCGTACCTTCTCATTCACACGTACACACAGTCCCATGCACGCGTTCCTCGTTGCTTCCCACCCTTAAACGGCGACTTGCAGCAGTCATGGGAGTGCCTTGTTCTATTTTTCCTTGTGTAAATAACCCAAATATTTGGCTTTCCTGTAGGCTTACTTATCAAAGAAAAAATCGTCGACATGATCAAGCCATACAAAAAAAATTCTTTGAAAAAAATAAACAAACAGGTCATCAAAAAAAAAAAAAGACAACATTAAAAAAAAAAAAGACAAACTAAAAAAAAGGGGGGGGGGGTGAAAGAAAAGGGAAAAATGTTATACAATCATCATCATCATCATCATCAAGTGTCCTGCCACATGGCGTTGGCGATCATGGATCTCTATTTGCATCTTCACTTGATGCCGCAAGCACGTCTTCCACCCTTTCTGTCCTCAGCCACTCCGCAAGTCCGTCATATATTTTTCCCTGGGTCTACCTGGTGCTCTCTTTCCCTCCAGTTTCCTGTTTGTGACCAAGGGACTCTAATTCCCCTTTCCTCATAAAATGGCCTATAAATGTTGCCTGTCTTTTCCTAATCTTCCTTATGAATGATCTTCTTGGTCTGCCTCCATCAAGACTGCCTCGTTTGTTTTCTTTGTTGTCCATGGAACTCTCAACATTCTTCTTAGAAACGACAGTGTTACATAAAGGGAACAGAAATACGAATGAGGCAGCGTGGTGACTTACTTTCTCAACCCTTTCCCTTGCCAATATGCGCCTCTTTTAAACCCTTTGCCTCCCGGCACCTATGAACTAACTGCTGGTGGATAGGGTTGAAGAGTCAAAGGGTTAAGTTTTTGCTTTGCTAACATGGTTGGCAACGCAAGATGCTGGTAGACAGGGTGCAGGAGTCAAAAAGTTAAGTATAAGAGGACGAGCATTTGTATAGGAAAGTTTAATTCGCATTCTTCCTTCACATGGTATCGGTAGTACCATGAAATATGCACTGGTTTAGATTCAGCCCTTACTATATACAACTGGAACACGCCTTCGCTCTCTTTTCCACAGTCACATATTCTTTGTTCCTTCAAGCCTATCATGAAGACATATCTCTTTGTCCACCAGTGATTTCCCCCTCTACGTGCCTACCCCTTCGTCCTACTCCCATCCTATCCTTGTTTGCATATATATTCTTTGTACCCTTAAGGTTTTGTCATTGTGAGTAAATGATAAGAGTGTGCGCTTTGAGTTGATTTAAACATCAAGAATTAGCGCCAAATCATTTTCATTCACCATTCACATGGTAACAAACATCAAGATTTAGCGCTTTATCATTATTATTCTCCCTCCACATGGTAATAAACATCAAGATTTAGCGCTTTATCATTTTTATTCTCCCTCCACATGGTAATAAACATCCAGATTTAGCGCCTTATCATTATTATTCTCCATTCACGTGGTAGTAAACATCAAGATTTAGCGCTTTATCATTATTATTCACCATTCACATGGTAGTAAATATCAAGATTTAGCGCTTTATCAGTATTATTCACCATTCACATGGTAGTAAATATCAAGATTTAGCGCTTTATCAGTATTATTCACCATTCACATGGTAATAACATCAAGATTAGCGCCTCACCTTCACATGGTAATCTTATATTATTCATCATCACATGTTAACATCAAGAACGCTTCATATTATTCCTCCCATTGCAGTGTAATAAATATCAAGATTAGCGCTGTTCATCTTATCACCTTCACATGATATAGACATCAGGAATAGCGCTTTATCATTATAATGTCCATGAACATGGTAGTATATCAAGATTTAGCGCTTTAAAATATTTTTATCACCATTCCATGTACAAACTCCAAGATTAGTGCTTTATCTTATTTTCCTCCACATGGAATAACATCCAGATAAGCGCTTTACATATTAATGCTACCTCAAATGTAGTACCGCTGTCTTTTTCTTACCTCTTACTCTGCAAGAACTTGGGCGCCGCATTAACCTGACTACTCCGCACCTATGCATTGTGTAGGTTAAAGCATGTGTTTTCTTGCAAACTGGTTTCTCTGTCAACAGCAAATGTTAGACAGTTCATCGCAAGTTTTTATGTTTGTTATGTTGGGATTTGTATGTGTTTAATTGTTTTGTTCTGCTTTGTGTTGTTGTTTGTTGTGTTCGTTTTATCTTCATCCTTTTCACTGTTTGATGTTTGTTGTTTTGTCGTTTCTATCTTTCCTTCCGTCCTTCCTTAGATTCTGTTTGTTCCGTGTTTCGTTTCTATCTTCTCCTCTTCCCTCCTTGTTTGTTTTTTTGTATTGTTTGTTTGTTTGTGTTCGTTTTCTATTTTCCTTCCGTCTCATCTTGTTTTTATTTTGTTGTTTGTTGTGTCGTTTTCTTATCTTTCCTTCCTGATATCCCTGTTTGTTTTTGTTTTTTGTTCTTGGTTGTGTTTCGTTTTCTATTCTTTCCTTCCGTCTTCCATCTTGTTGTTTGTTTGTTTTTTTTCGTTTCTCCTCACGTTTCTCCAGTTTCCCTGTATTTTTATTTATTGTTGTTGTTCGTTTTCTATCTTTCTTCCGTCCTTCCTCTTGTTTGTTGTTTTTATTTTCTTGATTGTTTTCGTTTCTATCTTTCTTTCCGTCCCTTCACTGTTTGTTAGCGTTTCTATCTTTCCT
>JAPXFY010000018.1:68106124-68113624 GCA_030674185.1 Monoplex corrugatus
GACTGTTCCTCGCTTCTCTCTAGACACCTTTGGTAAAAAATCTTTCTCTGTCTTTGGCCCAAATGTATGGAACTCTCTACCACTGTCTCTCAGAAAAACTAAGTGTTTCTCAACCTTCAAACGGCACCTGAAAACCCACCTCTTTCAACTCATCTAACCTGAAGAGCCTTAGTTTGCAAGTCTGTCATCAGACTAATCTCTCCTGCCTGTATAACAGTATTTTGTATAAGGGCCTATAGAGCAAGGTGTGTGTGTGCGTGCATGTGTTGTTGTGTGTGTGTGTGTGTGTGTGTGTGTGTGTGTGTGTGTGTGTTGGTGTTGTGTGTGTGTGTGTGTGTGTGTTGTGTGGTGCTTGAGTGAGCATGTGTGTGTATCACTGTATGTGTACAGCTGAGGAAGGGATAGGGGAGAAATTGAGTGGGAAAGAGACTGAAATACTTTAAGAAACTTTTTCAAATCTTTGTTTGTATGTAAATTGTGATGTATGATATGCGAATAGTTCATAATTTGTGAGGAATTTTGATTGTCAAGGTATTAATGCTGTAATACTGAAGTTGTAATGTTTTTCCTGTGGGTTAGAATTTTTCTGTTTTTATCTTCATTCAAAATATTGATTATAATTTTATGTACAACTATTGCATGCATAAACACACACACACGCATGCAAACATAGCACACGCACACACACACACACACACACACTCTCTCTCTCTCTCTCTCTCTCTCTCACAACACACACACACACACACACACACACACACACACACACATTCTTACAAACACACGCGCACAGCAACGCACACGCACGCACACACACATGTACACACACACGTACGCAAGCACACACACGCAGCAATATATAAACACAGTATCCCTCTTTATTCATATGAAAAATCTGTTAATCTTTCTTCATTACATAAGTCAGTGTTTAAATTTTAATATTCTGTGGTTTCTTATGTGTCTTCTTACTTGTATAGCTTTAATGTTTGTTGTTATCTTATTGTGTATGTAATTGTGAACATTTTTTATCACCATTTGCCTTTCTTGCGAAATGTAAAGCGCTGGTGAGCATGTTTTTATATGGAATATGCGCTATACAAATAAACATTATTATTATTATTATTATTATATTATTATATACACACACCACATACACATACACACACACACACACACACACACACACACACACCCCCACATACACATACACACACATACGCATACACATACATACACATACACACACGCCACACACATACATATACACACATACACATATACACATACATACACATACATACACACACACACACACACACACACCACCACCACCACCACCACCACCATACATACACATACACACATGCACACATGCACACACACACACACATACATAAATCAAGGAACGAACGAACATATACATTATACACACACATATACATACATATACATACACCTTTCTAATGCATTTTCACATTGTACCGCTGCAGGTACCAGTAACTGTGCAGATAATGAAGACTCACTGTTCTACAAACCAGCGTGAGTATTTCATAGTTAGAATAATAAACTTTGGGCTCCGACTTTACACTGTAGTATGCACGCACAGTATACGAGCATTACTGAGTATCGAACGAAGGTGCACATCATGCCCAGGCGCGCGCGCACCACACACACCACCACAACCCACACACACACACACACACACACACACATCTGCGCATAAGGAAACACACACACACACACACAAATGCATACATACACACACACACACACACACACACACACACACACACAAATGCATACATACACACACACCACCACACACACAACACCACACACACACACAACACAACACACCACACACACTCACAAATGCGTATATGCACACACAATACACACACACACTCACACCTCACTCAACACTAATGCTATATGCGCACACATACTACACCACCAGACACATCATCACACACACACACACACACACACACACACACAACACAACACACACAACACACATATACACACACACACACAGAGAAATGCATTCGCGCAAACACACGTACACACATGCAACGAAAAGGCGTATACACAGATAACATATCATACCGGCACTCCTCTCTCTCTCTCTCTCCCTCTCTCTCTCCCTCTCTCTCTCCTCTCTCTCTCCTCTCCTCTCTCTCCCTCTCTCTCTCCTCTCTCTCTCTCTCTCCTCTCCCTCTCTCCTCTCTCCCTCTCCTCTCTCCCTCTCCCTCTCTCTCTCTCCTCCTCCTCTCTCTCCTCCCTCTCCTCTCTCTCTCCCTCTCTCTCTCCTCCTCTCCTCTCTCTCCCTCTCTCTCTCCTCTCTCTCCTCTCTCTCCTCTCTCCTCTCCCTCTCTCCTCTCTCCCTCTCTCTCCTCTCCTCTCTCTCTCTCTCTCTCTCTCTCTCTCCTCTCCTCTCTCTCTCTCTCTCTCTCCTCTCTCTCTCTCCCTCTCTTCTCCCTCTCTCTCTCCCTCTCTCTCTCTCTCCCTCTCTCTCTCTCACTCTCTCTCTCTCTCACCCTCCTCTCTCTCTCTCTCTCTCTCTCACTCTCACGCATACACACACCACACTCCACACTACCACCACTACCACATTCACACCACCACACACACACACACACACACACACACACACACACACACACACTCACACACACACATACGCACACACACATACGCACACTCATACACACACACACCACACCACACACACACACGTACACACACACACACACGCACACACACCACACACATACACACACACGCACACCGCGCGCACACACACACACACACACACACACACACACACACACACACACACACAACACACACACACACACACACACACACATGCTCAGTTTGGAGCTCGAAATTTGCTCAAGAAGGACCCCTCTCACTGGAACGCGCTCCACCCAAGTCTGCCAGCAATCATCTGGCAGACTCAAAGTCCTCGAAAAAACTGTCATCATCATCATCATCATCATCAGGTGCCCTGCCGCATGGCGTTGGCGACCATGGACTTCCATCCATCTCTATCTCTCGTTGCCCCTAGCATCTCCCCCACCCTCCTTGTCCCCAGCCACTCTGCAAGTCCGTCCAGCATTCTCTCCCTGGGTCTACCTGGCGTTCTCTTTCCCTCCAGCTTTCCCGTTGTGACCAGGTGCTCCAAATCCCCCTTCCTCATAAAATGGCCTGTAAATGTTGCCTGTCTTTTCTTAAACTGTATGTACTGATAAAAGTCTTTAAATGGGGAGGAGAGGGGGAACAGAGGGACCTATGAAACAGAATGCCGACACCATCAGAATGATAGAAACATTAAGATGGGCAGCGAACAAGCCATCGTTATTATTAATATTATCATTATTATTATCATCATTACTAGTAGTAGTAGTAGTAGTAGTAGTAGTAATAGTTATAGTAGTAGTAGTAGTAGTAGTAGTAGTAGAACTCTGAGACAGGTTGATAAGTTTAAATATCTGGGAACGGTCATCACTCCAGACGGCCGATGCACATCAGAAACAGCCATCAGAATCGGCCGAGCCAAAACAGCATTCAAGATGATGAAAAGCATTCTTACCAACAAATGTCTATCAATTAATGTCAGGAAGAGAGTTCTTGGATGTTACATAGAACCGATACTGTTGTACGGTTGTGAGGCGTGGACAATCAACACACAAAGCCAGAAGAAGATTGAGGCAGCCGAGATGTGGTTTCTTAGTAGAATGATGAGAGTTCCATGGACAGCAAAGAAAACAAACGAGACAGTCTTGATGGAGGCAGACACAAGAGGATCATTCATAAGGAAGATTAGGAAAAGACAAGAAACATTTATAGGCCATTTTATGAAGAAAGGGGAATTAGAGCACCTGGTCATAACAGGAAAGGTAGAGGTAAAGAGAGCACCAGGTAGACCCAGGGAGAAAATATTGGACGGATTTGCAGAGTGGCTGAAGACAGAGAGGGTGGAAGATGTGCTTGTGGCAACAAGGGATAGATGCATATGGAGGGCCATGATCGCCAACACCATGCAGCATGGCCCATTATGATGATGATGATGATGATGATGATGACGATGATGATGATTCTTACTATTTTTGTTGTCATTGCTATTGTTATCACCATTATGTTATTACCATTGTTATTGCCATTATTGTTAAACGTGATAGTGATGCTGTGTTGTGACAGGGACGAAGCATGGATGTGGGTGGTGCTGACCATTGGTCTGTGGGTCTGTCTGCTGGTTTTCATTTGGCTTTTGAGAACTTGCAGCAATCGGCAAAGACGTCAGCGTTTCCTCAGCAAGGTGATTTTATGGCTTTTAATCTATCTAAAAAAAATGGGGGGAAAAAAAAGAAAATTAAACAAAAAAGAACAGATGCCTATCAATTAACATCAGGAAGAGAGTTCTTGAATGTTATATAGAACCAATACTGTTGTACGGATGTGAGGCGTGGACAGTCAACAAACAAAACCAGAACAAGATTGAGGCAGCCGAGATGTGGTTTCTAAGAAGAATGTTGAGGGTTCCATGGACAACAAAGAAAACAAAAGAGACAGTCTTGATGGAGGCAGACACAAGTAGATCACTCGTAAGGAAGATTAGGAAAAGACAGGCAACATTTATAGGCCATTTTATGAGGAAGGGGGATTTGGAGCACCTGGTCACAACGGGAAAGCTGGAGGGAAAGAGAGCACCGGGTAGACTCAGGAAGAAAATGCTGGACGGACTTGCAGAATGGCTGGGACGAGGGGGGTGGGGGAGATGCTAGGGCAACGTGAGATAGAGACAGATGGAAGTCCATGATCGCCAACGCCATGCGGCAGGGCACCTGATGATGATGAAACAAAAAATAGGACATAAATCCTTTCACTCCCGCATCACATCCATCAACTGCAAAAACGTAACCTTTTGACTCCCTCATCCTATCCACCAGCTTCCTACAAGACAGGCCCTACACGAGAACGACGTAATACAAATAAGATGCAATCAGATAAATAGTATGAAATCTGCTGGTAAAACGTTGCATGACAGATAATGGTTTCAATATTTTCGGATTTTACAAAAGACGTTATCATCATCATCATTCATCATCCATCATCTTCCTCCCTCGCCCGTCCGTCCGTCGATCTCTCATCATCATCATCATCATCATCATCATCATCATCATCATCATCATCATCATCATCATCATCATCTCATCATCATCATTCATTGAATCATATCTGTTACTTAAGAATCTTGCAGTTCGTCAAATGCAAGCAATACATAACGGGTTATGTCTGTGGTGGTTTGGTGTTGTGTGTGTGTGTGTGTGTGTGTGTGTGTGGTGTTGGTGGTTTTGGTTGTTGTGTAGTCGTGTGTGTTTGTGTATGTGTGTTGTGTTGTTGTGTGTGTGTGTTGTGTGTGTAGTGTGTGTGTGTGTTGTGTGTTGTGTGGTTTGGTGTTATTGTGTGTGTGTGTTTGTGCGTGTGTGTGTTGTGTGTGTGTTGTGTTGTGTGTTATTTTATGTATTATATAATATGTATTATATATATTATATCATGATATGTTATGTTGTGTATTGATTTAGTGTGTGTGATGTGTGTGGTGTGTGTGTGTGTGTGTGTGTGTGTGTGTGTGCGTGCGTGCTGTGTGTGTGATGTGTTGTGTGTGTGTTTAAGCATTGTGATATTCTCGGAAAATTCATGCAAGTTGTTTTGCCCTCTCTACTCTGTGCAGACAGTATGGTGCTGCATAGTCTGCATTTTCCGTCTTCGGTGTGCGTACGCATGCTGAGTGTTTTCATGTTTCCACAAACCATAGAACAGTGACATGACTTAAAAAGGATCTTTACTTGATGTTTTGAACCCGTTATACACACGAAGAGGGCTCAGACACTAACAGGTCTGCACATATGTACAGCTGGGAGATCAGAGAAGAACAATCTCCCACATATGTACAGCTGGGAATCAGAGAAGAACAATCTCCCACATATGTACAGCTGGGATATCAGAGAAGAACAATCTCCCACATATGTACAGTTGGGATATCAGAGAAGAACAATCTCCCACATATGTACAGCTGGGATATCAGAGAAGAACAATCTCCCACATATGTACAGCTGGGATATCAGAGAAGAACAATCTCCCACATATGTACAGCTGGGAGATCAGAGAAGAACAATCTCCCACATATGTACAGTTGGATTCATTTGTCCTGGGAGATCAGAGAAGAACAATCTCCCACATATGTACAGCTGGGATATCAGAGAAGAACAATCTCCCACATATGTACAGCTGGGAGATCAGAGAAGAACAATCTCCCACATATGTACAGTGGGTATCAGAGAGACATTCCAATATTCAGCTGGAGATCAGAGAAGAACAATCTCCCACATATGTACAGCTGGGATATCAGAGAAGAACAATCTCCCACATATGTACAGCTGGGAGATCAGAGAAGAACAATCTCCCACATATGTACAGCTGGGATATCAAGAAGCAATCTCCAATATGTAAGCTGGGAGATCAGAGAAGAACATCTCCCACATATGTACAGTTGGGATATCAGAGAAGAACAATCTCCCACATATGTACAGCTGGGAGATCAGAGAAGAACAATCTCCCACATATGTACAGCTGGGATATCAGAGAAGAACAATCTCCCACATATGTACAGCTGGGAGATCAGAGAAGAACAATCTCCCACATATGTACAGCTGGGATATCAGAGAAGAACAATCTCCCACATATGTACAGCTGGGAGATCAGAGAAGAACAATCTCCCACATATGTACAGCTGGGAGATCAGAGAAGAACAATCTCCACATATGTACAGCTGGGAGATCAGAGAAGAACAATCTCCACTCTTTTCCCACCAGGCGGGAGGTACCCAGACAGGTTTGAACCTGAAAAAATATGAAATTTCATTTTTTTGCACTCATGCGAAATTTCACACTGTACATCACAGCTACACCAGACAGGTTTGAACCTCAAAACATGCAATTTCTTTTCTTTTTTTTTTTTTGCAGTTATATGAAATTTCACACTGGCATCATAAGTGTAGCTGCGTTTTGCTTTCACTGTCAGGTACTTGCCTACTATATCTGTAACTGCTCTTTGTCAAAAATGAATTTTTTTTCTCTTTGTCAAAAATGAATTTTTTTTTAAAGTCTGAATTGGTACCGTTATCTTGAACATTCCATTTTGTCAAAAGGTGCCTTAACAAATGTCCGCTTGGTTCCTTCACCAAATGGCTCTGGGATTTACTTTTCTGACAAATGTTAGACAAAGCTCGTCTGTTGAGGGTTTTTTTTTTTCCAATTTAAAAAAAAAAATTTCAAACATGTAAAAATAATAATGATAATGACACTTATACAGCGCCAATATTGATGCATAAAAACAAATCAAAGCGTACACTGTTATCATTCACCAAAGCATTCATTCGAAATGACAAAAACTCAAGGGTGTGTGTGTGTGTGTGTGTGTGTGTGTGTGTGT
>JAPXFY010000018.1:68123624-68126124 GCA_030674185.1 Monoplex corrugatus
CCGCAAATACACTTGATATTTTTACAATATTTTGTTTTCAATGCGTTTAGCTGAATACGAAAATGAACAGCAACAATTGATCTCGAATGATATATGGAAGAATACTGCAATTTTTTACATACACTTTGAAAAGAACGTTTTATCATTTGTTGTGTCACAAACTTTTCATTGAATTGTTCATGAAATCGAATCCATGAGGCTGATTCTAGCAAGCCGCAAGCTTCTTTTACGGAAGTTTTAATACGTAATTCTATAGTATTATCAGTGTTGTGTGCACCTTGCTCAGCTGCTCTGTCTAGTACTTCGTTGCCGTGAAGACCAACGTGAGAAGGCACCCAGCATAAACTGATATATGTACCTATTGTCCTTAAACGATGTATAAGATGATTTGCCTCAGTAATTAAGTCAGGTCTTGTGTCTGTATCAAAAGACTGTAAGGCATATAATACAGATTTTGAATCAACAAAGAGAACTACTTTGACAAATACAGGTTTAAGGTCTACTAAATAATGCAACGCTTGTATAATAGCGACTAATTCCGCTGTAAATATAGATATATTTGGCCTAATGAAAAATGACTTTTGTATTCTAAATTTTGGAACATAAAACGCTGCTCCAGCAGATTTATTTTCTAATACTGACCCATCGGTAAAAATATGGAGGTGGGTACGGTAATTTTCATCGACGTGTTCTCTCGCTGTGCATATCGAAATGTTAATATTTTCATATTTCTTAGCATCTGTATAATCAATATCAAAAGTGGCTTTAAGCATTTCCCATGTAGGGATAGGCGTTGTGGATGGTGTCTCAGCTATTTCATCCAAATTTATGTTAGACTGTTTGACTAAGTCAGATACATAAGTTGCAACAGTCATTTGTAATGAAATGTTGCTTGCTCGTTTTGGAAAGTCAACATCAGACCTTAGTTTAATTTCCTTGCTCACAAAATTGTCCGTTTGTGAAGTAGTTCTGACAGCAAACTTTGCTGTCGCTAGCTCACGATAGTTGTTCAGAGACAGAATTCCAGCAACTTTGTACGTTTCCAGATTTGAAGCATGGACTGGTACACCTAGTGCAATTTTAAGACTTTTGCAGTCTAAGCTTTGAAACTTCTTTAGTAAATATTTTGGTGCACTGTAGAACACCTCTTGTGCATAGGATAATTTAGATCTTACAAGTGCTGTTGATAGATGAAGTAGTATGTTTGTATCCATTCCCCAGGGTAATCTGCTTATTATCTTTAGAAAATGTAAGGCTTTTCTTGCTTTTGTTAAAACTTAATCAAAATGACGGTGATGTGTGTATGTTTATAACATCACCGTCATCCAAGCTTATGCCCCAACAACTGACTATGATGACGAGGCTGTCGAAGATTTCTATGATCAACTGCAGGAAATCGTATTATTATCAGACGCCAAAGAAAGACATCATTATACGAGCGTAGTGCAGGGCGACTGGAATGCGAAGATTGGAGAGGATGAACACAATAACTGGAAAGGGATATGTGGCCAATACTGCAACCCTGAGACCAACAAAAGAGGTTTGAGGCTCCTAGAATTCGCCAGTTACAACGACCTGAAGGTGGTGAACACGTTCGGTCCACACAAACCATCTAGACGCTGGACATGGCACAGCCCAGGAGAAAAATACCACAGTCAGATCGACTACATCATGGTTAAAAGACGCTTCCAGTCAAGTGTTAACATCGCAAAGACCAGGAGCCGACATTGGAAGCGATCACGAGCTTGTAATGATGACCTTCAAACTCCGCCTCCAGAGGATGAAGAAACAGGGCAACATAAGAATTAAGTTCAATCTTGAGAAGCTCAAAGACCCCAACATAGTTGAAAACTTCCAAGCAACGATAGGAGGGAAGTTTGCTCCTCTCCTCGTCCTTGACAATGTGGACACCGAAGTAGACACTCTGATCAACAACTTCAACACTGCCGTGACCGAAGCAGCCAACGACATCCTTGGAAAACACCGACCAACAAAGATGCCCTGGGTCACGGAAGACGTACTAAAGCTAAGCGACAAACGCAGAGAACTAAAGCAAAAGAAGAGTACGGATGAAGGTGCTAAACTATACAGAAAAGCCAACCAACAAGTTAAAGAAGGCATGAGGAAAGCAAAGGAAACATGGATTGAAGAACAATGCCAAGATATCGAAGCAAACCTGCAGAAAAATAACAGCAAAAAAGCCTACCAGCTTGTGAAAGGACTAGCAAGCTCAAAACAAGGCAGAACCACTACCATACAGAACAAAGCAGGGAAATGTCTCACAGAAGATCAAGAGATTCTGCAGAGGTGGACAGAGTACTGCTCCGAATTATACACACACACAACAACAGGAGATCCCAAGGTGCTAGACGTTCCTCCACCAACCAACAACGACAGCTACCCCATCGTGCGAGAAGAAGTTGAAGCTGCAGTAAAATCATTGAAGAAAGGCAAGTCGGCAGGAATGGACAACATTCCCTCAGAACTGGTCCAGGCAGGA
>JAPXFY010000018.1:68131124-68133624 GCA_030674185.1 Monoplex corrugatus
CGTAATAGTAGTAGTGGTCGTACTACTATCATCATCATCATCAGTAGTAGTAGTAGTAGTAGAAGACGTAATAGTAGTAGTAGTCGTACTACTATCATCATCATCAGTAGTAGTAGTAGTAGAAGAAGTAGTAGTAGTAGAAGTCGTAATAGTAGTAATAGTCGTACTACTATCATCATCATCAGTAGTAGTAGTAGTAGAAGAAGTAGTAGTAGTAGTGGTCGTACTACTATCATCATCATCAGTAGTAGTAGTAGTAGTAGAAGTCGTAATAGTAGTAGTGGTTGTACTACTATCATCATCATCAGTAGTAGTAGTAGTAGTAGTAGTAGTAGAAGAAGTCGTAATAGTAGTAGTGGTCGTACTACTATCATCATCATCATTAGTAGTAGTAGTAGTAGTAGAAGAAGTCGTAATAGTAGTAGTGGTCGTACTACTATCATCATCATCAGTAGTAGTAGTAGTAGTAGTAGTAGTAGTAGAAGAAGAAGTCGTAATAGTAGTAGTGGTCGTACTACTATCATCATCATCATCAGTAGTAGTAGTAGTAGTAGTAGTAGTAGAAGAAGTCGTAATAGTAGTAGTGGTCGTACTACTATCATCATCATCAGTAGTAGTAGTAGTAGAAGAAGTCGTAATAGTAGTAGTGGTTGTACTACTATCATCATCATCAGTAGTAGTAGTAGTAGAAGAAGTCGTAATAGTAGTAGTGGTCGTACTACTATCATCATCATCAGTAGTAGTAGTAGAAGAAGTCGTAATAGTAGTAGTGGTCGTACTACTATCATCATCATCCTTCTTCCTCTCCTGGCCTTGTTCTTTTTCTTCCTCTTCTCCTCCTTGTCCTCCTTTTTCGTCTCCTGCTTCTCAAAACGATAGGGAAGCGATAATGTCTATCCTAAGTAAGATGTAGATCATTGATCAAATTAATATGCACGAAGATCATCGTCATCATCAGGTGCCCTGCTGCATGGCGTTGGCGACCATGGACTTCCAACTATCTCTATCTCTCTTTGCCCCCAGCATCTCCCCCACCCTCCTCATCCCCAGCCACTCTGCAAGTCCGTCCAGCATTCTCTCCTTGGGTCTACCTGGTGCTCTCTTTCCCTCCAGCTTTGCCGTTGTGACCAGGTGCTCCAAATCCCCCTTCCTCTTAAAATGGCTTATAAATGTTGCTGTCTTTTCCTAATCTTCCTTATGAGTGATCTACTTGTGTCTACCTCCATCAAGACTGTCTCGTTTGTTTTCTTTGCTGTCCATGGAACTCTCAACATTCTTCTGAGAAACCACATCTCGGCTGCCTCGATCCTGCTCTGGCTTTGCTTGCTGACTGTCCCACGCCTCGCATCCGTACAACAGTATTGGTTCTATATAACATTCAAGGACTCTCTTTCTGATGTTAATTGATAGGCATTTGTTGGTATGAATGCTTATCTTCTTGAATGCTGTTTTGGCTTGGCCGATTCTGCCAGCTATTTCCGATGTGCATCTGCCGTCTGATGAGATGACCGTTCCCAGGTATTTGAACTTATTAACCTGTGTCGAGATTGTGCCATTTGCTGTTATTTTGCATGAGGGGATTTCATGTTTTTTACTGATCACCATGACTTCATTCGTCCGTGCACGAAGATACAAATGCTAAAGAACAAGATGGTCAAGACATTCTAACAATCTCCATTTTGTACGTGAAGTTTTGGCATTCAACCACAAATTAGATCGTGTAGATTTCAAGTTGACTCTGCCCTTGCAGAAGAATATTAGTTATAAGTAAGTCTTTCACTCTAGATCGGTTATAGTAAGCCATTCTAAGCCGTCTTTAATCCGTGTGTGATCTTTACTTTATTTGGTCGTCATCGTCCTCATGTGCCCTGCCGCATGGCGTTGGCGATCATGGCCCTCCAGACTTTCAATGGTACGACTTTCAATTTCACGCAGTCAGGACCCCTCAGCAGTCCAAAATCTTTGGCACAAACCTAGTGAAGGGTCAACCCAGAAACGGCTGAGAAAATCTTTCTAAAGCAGTTCTGTCACAGACACACACACGTACACATATCAATGCACACGCATATACACACATGCATAGACACACGCGCACATACATACACGCATATAGACACACACCACGCACACACACACACACACACACACACACACACACACCACACACACACATACACACACGGACATATACATTCACGCACACACTCGCCACACACATAAATGTACACACACGCACATATGCATTTAGCACGTCACGCACAAGCACAAGCACAAGCACAAGCACGCACACACACACAAACACAAACACACCACACACACACAACACACACACACACACACACACACACACACACACACACACACACTACACACACACACACACACACATCTTTATTCCTCATTGATGACCAGTTTATTCTCGCTTCCATACAGCAAAGTGAAGCAATGGGAACTGAAATGGAGGTCACTTCAATGGTAATAATATATGAACTGAAAACGA
>JAPXFY010000018.1:68138624-68143624 GCA_030674185.1 Monoplex corrugatus
CAGGATAAGTACAAAATGACAACTTCTAGACACAATTTATGTCCAGCACAGGATAAGTACAGAATGACAACGTCCAGACACAATTTATGTCCAACACAGGATAAATACAAAATGACAACTTCTAGACACAATTTATGTCCAACACAGGATAAGTACAAAATGACAACTTCTAGACACAATTTATGTCCAGCACAGGATAAGTACAAAATGACAACGTCCAGACACAATTTATGTCCAACACAGGATAAGTACAAAATGACAACGTCCAGACACAATTTATGTCCAACACAAGATAAGTACAAAATGACAACGTCCAGACACAATTTATGTCCAACACAGGATAAGTACAAAATGACAACGTCCAGACACAATTTATGTCCAACACAAGATAAGTACAAAATGACAACGTCCAGACACAATTTATGTCCAACACAGGATAAATACAAAATGACAACGTCCAGACACAATTTATGTCCAACACAGGATAAGTACAAAATGACAACGTCCAGACACAATTTATGTCCAACACAGGATAAGTACAAAATGACAACGTCCAGACACAATTTATGTCCAACACAGGATAAATACAAAATGACAACATCCAGACACAACTTTTGTCCAGCACAATTGCACAATTCGTATAAACATACGTTACAACATCCCCTGCCTTAAACTCCAACATTTTTCTTGTCCCTATCCCCACCCCCACACACCCCACCCCAACTATTGTGTCATCCCATTCCCCTCTCCACCGCATCCCACCCCTGTGTTAGTCTTTAATAGACAGCCACATTGCGTCTTCAGAGGCACTGTAGTTTGCTCTAGAACTGATTTTCTGCCTGCGTTCACGAAAATAGAATCAGAACGCGTATTTACCATAACCAGACAAGACAGGCATCTGGTTATATTAAATACGCGTTCTGATTCTATTTTCGTGTTTTTCTGATTCCTAAAAATCCTGATAATTTTTATTTGGCCTGTTTTAAATGTGGTTGCGAAGCCTGGACACTAAGAAAAGACGAAGAAAACAAAATCAATGCAGCAGAACAGTGGCTCTATAGACGACTTCTCAGCGTCAAATGGACGGGCTGAAAAACAAACGGTAAACGTGTTAAAGGAACTGAATGTCAGGCGCCAGCTGCTGACAGAGATCAACAAAAGAAAGCTGAATTACGTAGGCCATACGATCAGAAACACCATAATAGATCTGATGTCAATGGTCCTGCAGGGGAGAAAGTTGAGGCAAGGAGAAGAAAGGGACGACCGCACACCTCCTATTTCAACAACATCGCTTAAAGTCTGTGGTCTGGAGATCGAGCGGGTCGCCCACATATTTCTCAGTTGCGTTACCTGGAAAAAAAAACTTGTGACGTCGAGCGTGACTCCTACCGCCGATCCCGTCGAGAGACAGAAATAAGAAGACGTGTGTGAAAGATTCAGGCGCCGAATGGGATCTTCCACTGCGCTGGAATTCGTCTCTGACAGAACTGCTCGGTTTCAGTTTCAGTTTCAGTTTCAGTTTCAGTTTCAATTTCTCGAGATGACGTCTCCTCGCTAGGACTGAATTCCATTTGCACTAACGTCATAGGTGCCATGTGATGGAGAAGACCCAGAACGATCACGGCACAAGCCTTAAGCCTGAACATAAACCCATGAGCTGGCCAGGTCCTGAGGTCATACCTAGATAGTTCCATAACCATGGGGGTCGTAGGGGAGTGAGGTGGCAGAGACCTCAACTTTTTCCTGGGGCCAGCACCACAAGGAAGAGCCCATCCCCTCTCCCTCGCTTCAAATTCATATTCAAATCCACATCTTTTTTTTTTAACTAAGACTTCGGAAAGGAAAGAATGCTAATTGGTCTTGAAGGGGTGGGGCCTGGGAAATCAACCTATCTCTCCAATGTTTTATACCAAGGCAGCTGGGCAATGCCCTGCTCTTTACGATTTTCAACTGCCGTGGGATCTTTATCGTGCGCAGCCAGAAGGCATACGGGTCCGACTCCTTCTTAGTCCCCTTCCGAAGGACTAGACGTTCAGTTCGATTTTCCGGTCAAACTGAGGAGAAAAGTCCAGGCCTGTACGGGGAGCGAACCCTGGAACCTCTTCTTCTTCTTCTTCTTCTTCTTCTTCTCCTTCTTCTCCTCCTCCTCCTCTTCCTCTTCCTTCTTCTTCTTCTTCTTCTTCTTCTTCTTCTCTTCCTCCTCCTCCTCTTCCTCCTCCTCCTTCTTCTTCTTCTTCTTCTCTCTCTCTCTCTTTTCTCTTTCTCTCTCTCTCTCTCTTCTCAACGTGAGCTTTTCCATACACACAAGTCATGGAGGGCAAATCTCTCATGGGAGGACTCTGTTTGAGAAAACATCGTGCGTGACACTGGGCGCGCTATTGGATTGTGTCTTTACGGACATTTTTTTTTCTTTTTAAGTCTGCGGTTGGCGTCAGTGTGACGTTTGGGATGATATGAGGGTTGTGGCCAGACACAAATCGGATCAGGCGGCGGGTGAACGATCGCTGATGCACATGTGCTGATCCGATAGACTGTGGTGGTTCAAATCACCTTGAACGAAGGTCATAGGGTGCTCTGCTCTCCCTCCCCCCCCCCCGCCTCTCGCCTACACCTCTGTCTGTCTGTCTCTGTGTCTCCCTCTCTTTGTCTGTCTACCAGTCAGTCTCTGTCCTCTCTTTGTCTACCAGTCTGTCTGTCTCTGTCTGTCTCTCTGCCTGTTTGTCTGTCCGTCTCTTTCTGTCTGTCTTTTTCTGTCTGTCTGTCTGTCTGTCTCTCCATCTGTCTCTCTGTACCTCTCTGTCTCTCTCTGTCCCTGTTTACCTGTTTGTCTGTCTCTGCTGTGTCTGTCTCTCTTTGTTTGTATGTGTGTCAGTCAGTCAGTCTGTCTGTTTGTCTCTGTCTCTCTGTCTCTCTGCCTGTCTGTCTGTCTCTCTATCTGTGTCTCTCTGCCTGCTTGTCTGTCTGTCTATCTGTCTGTCTGTCTGTCTCTCTCTGTATCTCTGCCTGTCTGTCTGTCTGTATCTCTCTCTCTTTCGGTATCTATCTATCTACCTATATCTATCTATCTATCTGTCTATCTATCTATCTATCTATCTATCTATCTATCTATCTATCTATCTATCTATCTATCTATCTATCTATCTATCTATTTATCTACACATACATATATATCTGTCTGTCTGTCTCTCTCTCTCTCTCTGTGGCTGTCTTCCTGTCTGTCTGTCTGTCTCTTTCTCTGTCTCTCTCTCTCTCTCTTTCTTTCTTTTTGTATATTTTGTTCAGATTTTGATTCTTTTGCGGTATCCTATTTTCCATTGTTTCAATACAAGCAGATTAGCGACAGCAGAAGTGTAAAATGGCCTGTGTGCAAATAACTATACAGTTGGAGAATGGTGAAGGTTCATCTAAAACAAGCTAGGCCTGTATTTCCCTGAACAAATCAGCCATATTAACAATACACAGATCGTTACTACCAGTTGTCGTGGTGTAATGGTTAGCGCGCAACGAACTACTGACTGGAAGGTTGTGGGTTCGATTGTCCGCCATCATCATCGTCATCAGGTGCCCTGCCGCATGGCGTTGGCGATCATAGACTTTCAGCTGTCTCTATCTCTCGTTGCCCCTAGCATCTCCCCCACCCTCCTCGTCCCCAGCCACTCTGCAAGTCCGTCCAGCATTTTCTCCCTGGGTCTACCCGGTGCTCTCTTACCCTCCAGCTTTCCCGTTGTGACCAGGTGCTCCAAATCCCCCTTCCTCATAAAATGGCCTATAAATGTTGCCTGTCTTTTCGTAATCTTCCTTATGAGTGATCTACTTGTGTCTGCCTCCATCAAGAATGTCTCGTTTGTTTTCTTTGCTGTCCGCCAATCCCTTACAAAATCATTGTGGGATTTTTTCGGGCACCAGTCGGCTCTACCCAGAGTTGAACGTGCTACCGGCTCATTGGGATGACTGGGACTACATGGTCAAGTCTCATCCACTTCATGGATGTCATTGACAGTTTTGCTCAAATCTCCTGACAACACCACAGGTGTCTGTATCTCTCGGGCTTGGTTGACGCCACGTACGTTACGATAGTAAGCGTAGAGTGCACTTATGTCACGCAGTCTCAATCCTAAATGGAACTCCATAGCATCATGATTATCATCCTCATCGTCATCATCATTGTCATCATCATCGTCATCCTCATCGTCATCATCATCGTCTCATGTTCCAGCTTCTGTGGCCATAAAGGTGGCGAAGAAAGAGTGACAAAACAAAAACACAAACACAAAGGTAATCTCTCTGAGTGCAAGGACACAAAGGTAATCTCCCTGAGTGCAAGGACACAAAGGTAATCTCCCTGAGTGCAAGGACACAAAGGTAATCTCTCTGAGTGCAAGGACACAAAGGTAATCTCTCTGAGTGCAAGGACACAAAGGTAATCTCTCTGAGTGCAAGGACACAAAGGTAATCTCTCTGAGTGCAAGGACACAAAGGTAATATCTCTGAGTGCAAGGACACAAAGGTAATCTCTCTGAGTGCAAGGACACAAAGGTAATCTCCCTGAGTGCAAGGACACAAAGGTAATCTCCCTGAGTGCAAGGACACAAAGGTAATCTCTCTGAGTGCAAGGACACAAAGGTAATCTCTCTGAGTGCAAGGACACAAAGGTAATCTCTCTGAGTGCAAGGACACAAAGGTAATCTCTCTGAGTGCAAGGA
Source organism: Monoplex corrugatus (assembly GCA_030674185.1). Lineage (NCBI taxonomy): Eukaryota > Metazoa > Mollusca > Gastropoda > Littorinimorpha > Ranellidae > Monoplex > Monoplex corrugatus. Next base: position 68,143,328 of record JAPXFY010000018.1, read on the forward strand.
CACAAAGGTAATCTCCCTGAGTGCAAGGACACAAAGGTAATCTCTCTGAGTGCAAGGACACAAAGGTAATCTCTCTGAGTGCAAGGACACAAAGGTAATCTCTCTGAGTGCAAGGACACAAAGGTAATCTCCCTGAGTGCAAGGACACAAAGGTAATCTCCCTGAGTGCAAGGACACAAAGGTAATCTCCCTGAGTGCAAGAACACAAAGGTAATCTCCCTGAGTGCAAGAACACAAAGGTAATCTCACTGAGTGCAAGGACACAAAGGTAATCTCTCTGAGTGCAAGGACACAAAG
>JAPXFY010000018.1:68148624-68156124 GCA_030674185.1 Monoplex corrugatus
AAACTTTAGAGGCCGTTTTCTCAAAATGGCCGTCAAACAACTTAATGACTTTAAACATACAAAACTTCTACATTTATTTGAGTACAAGCTTCATTCAAGTACCAAAATAATCAACAGAATGTACACTTTCCAGTGATATGTATATCTCAAAATGCCCAAAATGCTAGTTAAGACTGATTTCGTGGTGGAGGGTCACATTTGTTTGAACAACAAGACAAACAAGCAAAAAGAAAACAAAGAAATACAAAACAAACATCTTCTCAAGTCTTGATCATGTTCTGATTGAAGTATTTCTGATTGATGTCCCATCTGTGTACATAAGTTCTAAACAGCACTTCGGTAATTCTTTGAACTACATTTGCTTTTTAAATTTATGATAAAATATTGCATAATCAATTTAACATCGCTCATTTTCTTTGAGCACATAACATTTTTGTTGTTGCTAAGATTATGTTTGAAGACAGATTAAAACAAGTTCCTTTGCACTGCATTATTTTTTTTAAAGTTTGGATATGTTTAAGTAGACTTCATTCATTCTGAGCAAGTACAAATCATGATAGTGATTAAAAAAAATGTGACCTATTTGTAAATAGTGCTGATTAAAAAAAATGTCGTACTTGAAATCGTCTATGAAGTTTTATCGTTTGTTATCATTACAAGTTCTGAAAGGTGCCCTTTCAACGAGATCTGAGGGGAGACTGTGCAGTCACAATGATAAAGACATTGGGAAGTAGGTCATCACAGATGACTTGTCTGTTCATGAACAGATCAGCAGATTTGGATCAAGCAGAATGATTATGGAAGTGGTAGTGGTGGTGAGGATATATAACTGAGACGACTACGATGATGATGATGATGATAATGATGATGATGGTGATGTGACGACAAGAACCATGACTGCGTTGTTGGTCGGTTTTACAGTTGAGGATGCTAACGACAGACAGACAGACAGACAGACAGACAGACAGACAGACAGACCATGAATGCATAGAAACTCTGTCCGGAAAACAGAGGATGCAAATATAGTTTATCTGTTTCACTTCTCAAAAAGATTAAATTAGTAAATGCTCTAAACCTCCCTCTCTCTCTCTCTCTCTCTCTCTCTCTCTCTCTTTCTCTGTCTTCTGTCAGTCTGTCTCTGTCTCTTTGTGTCTCTGTCTCTTTGCCTCTCTATCAGTTTGTCTGTCTGTTTGTCTAACTGTCGGTCTCCCTGTCTCCCTCTGTGTGTGTCTGTCTTTGTCTCTGTATCTGCCTGTGTGTGTGTGTGTGTGTGTGTGTGTGTGTGTGTGTGTGTGTGTGTGTGTGTGTGTGTGTCTGTCTGTCTGTCTCTCTTTCTCTCTCTCTCACTCTCTGTCTCTCTCTCTTTGTTTCTGTCTCTGCCTCTCTGTCTGTATCTGTGTCTGTCTGTCCGTCGCTCTCTGTCTCTCTCTGTCTCTCTCTTTCTCTCTTTCTGTCTCTCTCTGTCTCTCTCTCTCTCCTTCCTTCTCTCTCTCTCTTCCCCAGCACTACACACTCACTGACTGTCATTATGTTCTTATACTGAATAGTCGAAAACACACACACAACACACACACACACACACACACACACACACACACACACACACACACACACACACACACACACACACACACACACACACATATACACAAATACACACTCAATCATCCCTGTCAAAGTGCCACCCTTCAAAAACAAGCAAACCAAAACCAAACAAAAAACAAACAAACAAAAATAATCAAGATTTCTTCGAAATCCAAATTGGAGCAGTCATTTCAAAGCATGTCGGCCAAACAGAGCAAGTGTGTGGTTTCTGCAACGTTGAACTCAGATTCAAACCCTTCGTCTGGACACAAACAGGAAGTCCAGATCTGCACAGCCGCAACCAGATTCATGCATTTCCGGATTTTGATTTAAAACAGGCAGACAACATGGCAAACCTATACATATATCATTTTCAGTGCATTGAAGTTAATAAAATGAACCAAAAAAAAAAAAAAAACACGAAAAAAATTAATACAACCAGACAAGACATGTCTTCTCTTGTCTGGTTGTATTAAATTCGCGTTCTTATTCTTTTTTCCTGTTTTTTTATCTTTTTTTTATTATTCCTGTTTGCTTGAATGTGGGCAGTCACACTTGTTTTGGATTACATAACACATATCACGAAAAGATGTGAACCAAATTTGCAGTCGTGGCAAGAATATGAATGAGCGAAATGTTTGATGTAAACCTGGCGAAAATGCAGCAGTAACCAATCGCCGTGGCGCAGTGGTTAGCAAATGGGCTATCAAGTGGAAGGTTGTGGGTTTGAGTTCTCATCCGTCCCACAGTGGTTAGTGACATAAGCTACAGACTGGAAGGTTGTGGGTTTGAATCCCAAACAGCCCTGTAAAAATCATTGTGAGATATTTCAGCTCCAACCGGCTCTACCCAGTGTTTCGAGTGCTCTGGGCTTTTTGGATACACTGGGACCACACAATTGAATCTCACCCACTTCACGGCTCCGTCGTGGGGTGGTCATTGGTTCAATGTCTATTCACTGAAGTGATTTTAGACAATCACGGCTGCGTCGTTGAAGGTCAGTGTTGCTCACATGTCCAGACCGACGACTGCATGTGTCTGTATATCTCAGGTCTGGTTGACACCAGGACAAATCATGAGCGTAAGCGTAGTTTACAGCCCTGTCACGCGGTCTCAATCCTAGATGGAACTCTACAGCATCATGATTGTCATACCCATCGTCATCCCCAGCAAAGCATTGTTGAAAAAAAAATGGTCCAGCTTCTGTGGCTATTAAAGTGGCGTAAAAATGGGACAGAAAAAAGATGAGCACAAATGAAACTTCTCAGTGCGATGATCCTAAAAAAAGGAAGAAGGAGGAAGACAAAGGAAGAAGAAGAAAGAAGAAGGAAGAAGAAGGAGGAAGAAGAAGAAGAAGGGGAAATTAAAAAAGGAAGAGTAAAGAAGAAAAAGAAGGAAGAAGAAATAGAAGGCGTGGAAGAAGAAGGAAGAAGAAGGAGGAAGAAGAAGAAGAAGGAAAAGAAGAAGAAGGAAGAGGAAGGAGGAAGAAGAAGGAAGAAAAGGAGGAAGAAGAAGGAAGAAGAAGGAGGAAGAAGAAAGAAGAAGAAGAAGAAGGAGGAGGAGGAAGAATAACAAAGAAGAAGAGGAAGATTTAGAAAAACAGAAAATACATCACGAAAGTGCTAATTGCAGTTTGAGCTTTAGTTTTCACAAGACAGCATTTGCTACACTCGGAATAAAAACCCATATGCTGCAGAGGTTATGTGATAGAAAAGGTTCCAGAATGATCATGGCATAAACCATAATGAGGGTCACTAGCCAGAATGGTGTATTACGACAGGAATAAAGAAGGCAGTTACACCCTTCTGCTTAGTAAACCTCGAATTAACCCAGCGTATAATTTGGTCCCTTTTTATCCACTGGACGAGGTGGCAGGGAAGTTTTTGGTCCTCTTTTTATTATCCGTTGTTTGGTGTTTGTGGTCTGTTTGTGACCGTGCATTAGCGCTTGACAAAGGCCGGTTGGTCGAAAATTTGCACTTGTCTTGTCTTGTTTTGTTGAATACGCGCTTGCTTTGGTTTGCTTGTTCTTCTGGTTCCAGCGTATAAACCCGACTCAATGTAAGGTCCTACTGTTCTACTTAATCAATGGGTTCTATGTATAATTGTCTATGCTTGTAACTTAGATGACATGTTGCAAGTAAATCTTTAAGGGAACCTGTTCATAATTCATATATACATGTAGTTCTGACATTGAGTCAAGCCCATTCAAACTTCTACGTTCATGTGTATATCCGTCCTTTAGTTTACGCTTTAAAACGGTTCAGTAAAATATTTGTCAACGCAACACACACACACAGAGAAACAGAGTGAGTGAACGAGAGAGAGACAAAGAGAAGAGAGGAACGCATGAGAGAGAAAGGCACACTCTTGAAAGGTAAGAGAGATAGAGAGAGAGCAAGAGAGAGAGACAGAGAGAGAGAGAGAAACAAAGACAAAGAGAGAGAGACAGAGAGTGAGAGAGGGAGGGAGAGAGAGATGGAGAGAGATAAATGGAGACACAGAGAGAGATTTTTGAAAATAATCTTACAACCATTTTTTAACCATTCAAACACATAATGCACACCTGCAAAAAACCCGCAAATTCTTTCCATAAAATTGGAAAGTGACAGAAACAGACAGACAGAGACAGACAAACACAGACATACAAACAGAAAGAGAAGCTGCAGATCAATCTAAGTCACATCCTTCTGCTTTTTTTCTTTTTACCCCAAAGAAAGATCGAAAGGGAGTCAAAAAGGAAGGATGCAGGGGAGAGTATTCTCCCTGCTCAACACAACGTGGCAGAGACTTGGGGGATATGATTATCTCCAATTTAGATTCAGTCTGATCGTTGGGGCTTGGGTGTGGGGGCTGCACAATGTCTGGCCTGGGGGAATAGAGGTGGAGGTCAGGGGTGGGGGTAGGGGTGGGGGGGTGGGGGCTTAGCAATCGAATTGGAGACATGTGTCTCTCCATGTCCCTTTCCCACGATGACAGTGACACTGTTATGTCAGTATCGCCAGAGACATATATACAGAGCACGGGAACATGACTTGACCTATAGTTAACATCTGTACAAACGCATAGGATTTTGCCCCCCCCCCCCCCCCTCTCTCTCTCTCTCTCTTTGATTCATCCGAGTGCAACACATCCGTCTTGTATAAACTCTAAACTCTAGATCGATGCTAATGGTTGATCAGCATATACAGAGAACTACTAAAATTTGAGTTGACATTCACTGACATTTCTGGGTCTAAAACCAATTGTTATGTATGCATTCAACTGGGTATTTAACCCAGATATTGTCTCCAAGTTCGCCCCCGTGGGAATGCCGGGGGCTCTTTCAGTATAAATAGTATCTCCACCGTCTGGAAATTCTGTGCTAGAATTTTCTTCTTTTCTGTCACTCTCTTTGTTTCTTTCTTCCTCCTTTGCTTACTGTCATTTCTTCCTATAATTCTCTACCTTGCTGGTCCACTCACCTGCACGTGTTTGATAAAGTAAAGTCTTACGTACTTTTGATAAATGGGTACATGTATAAGTACATTTTTGGCACTAGGGAAATGAGATATGGGGAAACAGTTCTAGGTAATTTTAGGTTGATTTTTAGTATATGTTGAAGTGTCCTTAGTTATGTTTAAATATGTATTCAGGTATGCTTTTAAACCCCACTGTGTGATAAATTAGACGGAATGGTCAACGCCAGGGGCATCTCCATAGATTATGTGCACGAATGCTTTGATATGTGTACTTAATTTTCTGTTCCTTTTTTTTTTTGTCTTGTTGAATTATTGCGTGTGTTTTGAAACGGTTTTAGTTCTGATAATAATAATTAATAATTACAATATTTATATAGCGCAAAATCTTGATAAAATCAAATCTAAGCGCTGAACAGACACACACGCACGCACGCGCACACACGCACGCACGCACACACACACACACACACACACACACACACACACACACACACACACACACACACACACACGCATGGCTATAAATGGGGAAAAAGAATAAAAGCTATGGAAAATTATAGAGAGCATATTATATACAATTATATATTACAATGTGATTCCCCTCCGAGTGGAGACAGCCTGCAGAGGGGATTGAGTGAGGTCAGGATTTTATTATGCAGAGGAGAAAAGGTGAGTTTTGAGAGCGGACTTGAAGGAGACAAAAGTAGGTTGCTGACGAGACTGAGAGAGGAAATTTGTTCCAGGAGAGTGGACCAGAAACAGAGAAGGCTCGTGGACCATAGGTATTGAGCTTAGTACGTGGAAAGCGAAAAAGTCAGAGGATCGGAGGCAGAGCGGAGGGTACGTGAGGGAACATAGATCTCAAGTAGGCTCTACGCAGTCAGCTGGGCTTTAAAGAAAAAGAACAATTACAGTCTCCAAGTTGTTTTCATTCACTGAGCGAAATATGTCAACCAAGGTTCTTTTTGCTTCTCACCCTACGACTTCTTTTCTTTCGAGACTTTGCCAGGGCATAGGCTTTCGCACAGGCTAAAGGAGTCTGCCGGTTAATTTTGGCAGATTTCGGTGGAGCGCATATGGAATTGTCCGAGTGTGTGAATTTCTCTTGAACAAACTCCATACAAATTTCCAAACTTTGTGTGTATGTATTTGTGTGTGTGTGTGTGTTGTGTGTGTGTGTGTGTGTGTGTGTGTGTGTGTGTGTGTGTGTGTGTGTGTGTGTGTGTGTGTGTGTGTGTGTGTGTGTGTGTGTGTGTGTGTATGTGTTGTGTGTGTGTGTGTGTTGTGTTGTGTGTGTTTGTGTGTGAGTATGTGTGTGTGTGTGTGTGTGTGTGTTGTGTGTGTGTTCGTTCGTTCTTTGATTTAACGCCTTTTCACTATAAGTGATATGTGTGTGTGTGTGTGTGTGTGTGTGTGTGTGTGTGTGTGTGTGTGTGTGTGTGTGTGTGTGTGTGTGTGTGTGTGTTGTGTGTGTGTATGTGTGTGTGTGTGTGTGAGTGTGTGTGTACGTGTGTGTATGTGTGTGTGTCTGTGTGTGTGTGTGCGTCTGTGTGTGTGTGTGCACGCGCGCGCGTGCGTGCATGTGCGTGTGTGTGTGTATGCCTGTATTTCTACTTGTTTGCTTGTTTGTTAGTTTCTTTCTTTCTTTCTTTTTAGGCTCACTTTCACTCCCAGATGCTATAGAGGGTTTGTTGACGTGTTCTACAACTCTTTTGATCACCAAACTCCATGGTAGCTGGCAGAAACTCAGAGAGAGAGAGAGAGAGAGAGAGAGAAAGAGAGAGCGAGACATACATAGAAAGAGACAGAGACAGAGAGAGAGACAGAGACAAACAGAGAGACAAAGAGAGAGAGAGAAAGAGAGAGAGAAAGAGAAAGAGAAAGAGAGAGAGATACAAATAGAGAAAGAGAGAGAGACAGAAAGAAAGAGAGAGAAAGAAAGAGACAGAGAGAGAAAGCGACCGAGAGAGAAAGAGGGAGAGAGAAAGAGAGATAGAGAGAGAGAGAGATCTACGTATAAATTGACAGAGACACAGAGAGAGAGACAGAGACAGACAGAGAGACAAAGAGAGAGAGAAAGAGAGAGAGACAAAGAGAGAAAGAGAGAGACAGAAAGAAAGAGAGAGAGAAAGAGAGAGAGAAAGAAAGAGACAGAGAGAGAAAGCGACCGAGACAGAAAGAGAGAGAGAGGAGAGACAGAGACAGACAGACAGACAGAGACAGAGAGAGAAGAATAACACATTCATCGCTACATGTGGCCTGACCATGAAGTCAACGAACGAAAGAAGAAGAAGATTGATGTGTTGATGTCCCCCAAACTTACATGTATTCATCTTACCTCCCATTCCGCAGGGGAGTGAGAAAGGACATGCCTGGCAGATTATCCACACCGTACTTTATCGTTGAACATTAAGCATGCACATGATCGTCACCCCCAGTCTCAGTGCTTTTCTACC
>JAPXFY010000018.1:68163624-68166124 GCA_030674185.1 Monoplex corrugatus
GATCTGAAGCTGTTTACTGTGATGTGTGCATCTTTGGGCTTCAAGTGTTTTCTAACCAGCCTTTATCAGTCAGGCCTGAAAGATACAGATACCTGCAGTGTTGGTCAGATGATTTGATATATCATTAGTAAGAACACATGATACATCAATGACATATCACTGATTTCTATACTATACACTAGAATGATAAAAGGGATTTTTTTTTAAATTTGGATTTGAATAAACACACACACACACACACAGACGCGCGCGCGTGCGCGAGCACACACACACACACACACACACGCACACGCACAAACACACACACACGCACACACACACACACACACACACGCACACGCACACGCACACACACGCACACGCACAAACACACACATACACACACACGCGCGCACACACACACACACACACACACACACACGCACGCACGCACGCACACACACACACACACACACACACACATGACAATACAAAAAAAATGTTCACACGTTAGACTGAATGGATGGGACAACATGCGTACTGTTTTAAGGACCACTGCACTCAGGCAGATTTCTTTTATCCTCATACTTTTTTTTCTTGTCCCAATTTCTCCGCCATTGAAGTGGCCCTAGAAGTTGGCACAAATTTTCACAATGCGATGCTGACGATGATGGTGAGGAGGAAGAGGAGGAGGAAGAAGAGGAGGAGGAGGAGAAGGACGATGAGGATGATAATCATGATGCTACAGAGTTTCATCTGGGACTGATACTGTGTGACAGGACCTTATGCTTGTTGTCATAATATACAGGGGGGGGGGGGGGGGTGCAAAGTAGGTATATAGTAAATATCACATCATTATCATAATGCTTATTCATTAAAAGTATTAGTACATTAAGTTAATTGGCCTTATTTTCGATATTTTCAGTGTCATTAATTATTTTTATCGTAACTAATAATATGCATGTACTTTTATCATAACTTTCAATTTTTTTAGTTTTTGCAGGTAAAGCGGCAATTTGATTTAGATCTAAGCGGCAATTTAATTTAACCATGGCTGGTAATTTGACAGACGAGGAGCGCAAATGGATTTTAAAACAATACTGGAAGACAGATGGACTTCTTTTTTGGAGGGATATGTAAAGGAAAGGGTTTTCGCACGCAAGCCTCGCACTGTTAATGACATGATTCAGTTCATCTTGCAGGCTTGTCAAGAAATTGATGCTGATAAAGATCTTTGTGCTAGAGTGTGCATGAGTGTCCGCTCTCGATTAGAGGAGTGTGTGAATACCGACGGCAAGCAGTTTGAGTATCTGAGAGATTAAGGCTGTGCTTGTTATTACATGTATATGCAATATTCATTTGTTTGGTAGAAAGAAACTCTAGGGAGAGCTAGACAACAGAAGGTCTTCAGAGAAGTAACCCCTTTAGACAAGTGTTTCGGCCCTGAATTCTTACACTCTCAGGGGCCGGGCCACATCCAGGTCATGACTCCTGGATGCCTTCTGCTGTTGTCTTTTTTTTTTTTTCCACGCCGGGATCGAACCTGGGCGATTCTGCGCTTCAGAACTGCGGTACGCGGTTTACCAATGTGCTAACGGGCACACATCATCTGTAGGGAATTTAATCCTTATGAAGTTCACTTTTGTTCCTCCTTGCCCAGATCCAGCTTGAGCTCCTTTCTGCTGCCTCTGCCATCGCTTTAAGGCTCTAGTCCTCTTCTTCCCAGAAATGGCGAGTTGTTTCATGAGATCATAAGCGGAGGTGCCACAAACCCTCTTGCCCGACCTCTATGCGAAGATTTTGACCCGCAGACCTGCTTTCTTCAGGGTGCTGGCAAGACCGGCGTATTTTTCGGTCTTGTAGATATGTGCTTCTTCCATTCTGCTTTCGTATGGCACAGTGAGTTCTATCAGAATCACTTGTTTCGAGGAGTCAGAGTGGAGAGCGATGTCTGGTCTCATGCCTGTCTTGCTGATGACATTGGGTAATTTCTCCACTTGGGAGTCTGCTGTACTCTCCCAGTCGACTGTATAATAAATGCAATGAGTATTGTACGTGTTTTCTTTTTCATAACTGTATACCTACTTTTGCACCCCCCCCCCCCCTGTATATTATGACAACAAGCATAAGGTACAGACAACCCTGGCGTCAATCAGGCCTGAAAGATACAGACACCTGCAGTGTTGGTCAGATGATTTGAGCAACACCCTCATCAACGCATCTGTGAAGTCGATGATATACGATTGTGTGGTCCCAGTCTTCCCGATGATCTGGATTCGAGCAAGTTGCAGCCGAAAAATTCCACAATGATTTTTGAATGGACTGATGGGGATTCGAACTCACAACCTTCCAATCAGTAGTCCGTTTCACTGACCACTACACCAAGACGACTGATCTAGTAGTTAATCTTGGCCTATGACCTTCTCAGGCTGAAATCGAGATTTACAAATGCCTTGTTATTGTTTTTTAATGACCATAATATTTTAGCAGTCCAGACATCGCCAGCTTTGTAGGGCTTATG
>JAPXFY010000018.1:68171124-68191124 GCA_030674185.1 Monoplex corrugatus
ACAATTTTCAAATATCCTCTTCACTCCTCCTCTATCACCCCCCCCCCTTCTTTTTTGTTTGTTTTTTGTTTGTTTGTTTTTTTGTTTGTCTAAAATCACTTTCACTGTTAAATCAAAGACTACCACACAGTCAGATATGCCATTCAGTTTTGCTGGCGAACAATGCAGACATGTTGTAGATACTATCTGTTCATTGTGATCATGCTTGAAGTAAGATGTGCTAGATGTTATAAACTGTGTAGAGCTGCTTTCTGCTCAGCTTATTCATCTTTAGAATTTTGAAATCTAGATGTTGTCTGCAACTGTTTTGCTGATGTTTGCTACTGCTGTTTTGAATCTTTGAATAACGTTGTCAGTATGAATTTCTATGGAATGTATTTGATGCTATGGAATTTTCTAATTTGGAAAAAAAAAATTTACTTTGCAAGAAAAGGTGTGTCAGATATAGGTTTTTATTTCCACAGCCACAAAACGTGTAGGGCATGCCTATATTTTGTGAGGTCCATCTTTCTGCACGTCTGTTTTACCGTGGGTCTACATTTTCCCCATGCACGAGTTGTCTTAGTTTTTCACTACGTCTGTCTCCTTCCAGATCAAAACTCAAGCAGGCGTATTTTTCTCTGGCTATGTTTACGTAGATGACAAGCATTCTTACCAACAAATGCCTATCAGTTCACATCAGAAAGAGAGTCCTTGAATGTTATATAGAACCAATACTTTTGTACGGATGAGAGGCGTGGACAGTCAGCAAACAAAGCCAGAGCAAGATTGAGGCAGCCGAGATGTGGTTTCTCAGAAGAATGTTGAGAGTTCCATGGACAGCAAAGAAAACAAACGAGACAGTCTTGATGGAGGCAGACACAAGTAGATCGCTCATAAGGAAGATTAGGAAAAGACAAGCAACATTTATAGGCCATTTTATGAGGAAGGGGATTTGGAGCACCTGGTCACAACGGGAAACTGGAGGGAAAGAGAGCACCAGGTAGACCAAGGGAGAGAATGCTGGACGGACTTGCAGAGAGGCTGGGGATGAGGAGGTGTGGGGTGAGATGCTGGGGGCAACGAGAGATAGAGATGGTTGGAAGTCCATGGTCGCCAACGCCATGGGGCAGGGCACCTGATGATGATGATGATGATAAGTTTACGTGACTTCACATAATTTAACTTAAGTTTGACTTATCTAGACTTCACTTGACATTCGTAAGTTTACAACTTACAATCCTTATTTTAAAACTGGATGTTGTATCGCAGGTCTTTCTGTTCCCTTGTACATTCCTGCTGATATCATCGTCGTTATTCGCCACGAGCGTGGTCTTTGCCAAGGTACTTTCTATATACTGCAGGTGTTTTGTGCAGGTGTCAAACTCTACCCCAATCATACATTTACTAAGTAACATTCAGCGGCTGTGAAGTCACTGGTATATTCAAGATATTCATCTTACGTCCCATTCTGATGGGGGTGAGAAAGGACATGCCCGGCAGATTATTCAGACCGTACTTTACTGTTGAACATTAAAGCCTGAACGTGATCGTCTCTCCGGTAAGAATACATTTCTACCACCAAAGACTACGCTATCTATACAACGGTAATGATCTTCCTTACCACAGAATATGGCCTTTTGCTACCACTCAGTGTATTGCCATTCAAACATGTCACAAAGCAGAACTACTTTGCAGCTACAATCACTTTTGCATGACAAACTGAATCAACCAAACGGCTGTGAGTCGTTGACGTGAATATAATATACAGCACGAAAGACGTTGAAAAGAATATAAAAGACATCCATCTGGGTAGTGAGTGGCATGAGCGCCTTCCATTTTAATTTTTTTTTATCCCCATTACAGAAAATGAAAGCAACGCCCTCTGTGAGTCGACGGAGTCCTCAGTAAAAAGAGGGATAACTAAAGCGTATCGAAGACTTGTCGTTGTAGATCCTGTTCGCTCATGCCTGTGTATAAAGACTTTCGGCCATCAACTGAAAAGATCACGTCGTCGTGATTCAGACACTGTGCTGGTAGAGTTCATGTTGGCATTTGGATTACCGCTTTTTGCTTTCCTTTTGAGGAAGAATTTAGAAACCGATTAGTCTGCGCTTTACTCTTTTTAGTCTCCGTTATATAAAGGATTAGGTAAAAAAAAAGGACATGGTTGGCAGGTTGACTGCATTTCGTCCCTTAGAAAGGGAGGTTGGGTTTACTTTGATTGGACTGGACGATGTATATATATATATAAATACATATAAATGTATGTAATATGCACTCACACACGCACGCACGCACGCACACATACACACAAATATATATACTTATATATATATATTTGTATATATATGTATATATACATATATACGTATACATATATGTATATACATATATATACATATATATATATATATATATATATATATATATATATAGAGAGAGAGAGAGAGAGAGAGAGAGAGAGATGATAGATACATAGATAGACAGACAGATAGACATAAATAGATAGATAGATAGATAGATAGACAGACAGACAGACAGAGACAGACAGGCAGATAGATAGATAGATAGACAGACATATAGATAGATAAATAGATAGACAAATAGACAGACAGATAGATAGATCAATAGATAGAATAGATAGATAGATGATAGATAGATAGATAGATAGACAGACATATAGATAGATAAATAGATAGACAGACAGATAGACAGGCAGATAGATAGATAGATAGATAGATAGATAGATAGATAGATAGATAGTAGATAGATAGATAGATTGGATGTTATTTATACATAATGATTCGATTTTATATACATAATGGAGCCTCTGCTTAATCCAATAGGTAAGTAGGCATACCGGTCCTTTATCGCCTTGTGTGGATCTTTGCATGGGATACAAGACCAATTCTGCATGGGACAGGGTCCTGTGGACTTTGTTTCTGCTTCCGCAGTCTGTCTACTGTTGAACTGCAGATTCTGTCTTCTGTTGAACTGCAGCCAGTTTCTCTACTGTTGAACTGCAGTCAGTCTGTCTTCTGTTGAACTGCAGATAGTCTGTCTTCTGTTGAACTGCAGCCGGTTTGTCTTCTGTTGAACTGCAGTCAGTCTGTCTTCTGTTGAACTGCAGTCAGTCTGTCTTCTGTTGAACTGCAGATAGTCTGTCTTCTGTTGGACTGTAGTCAGTCGTTTGAACTGGTCTGCTTCTGTTGAACTGTAGTCAGTCTGTCTTCTGTTGAACTGCAGTCAGTCTGTCTTCTGTTGAACTGTAGTCAGTCTGTCTTCTGTTGAACTGCAGCCAGTCTGTCTTCTGTTGAACTGCAGTCAGTCTGTCTTCTGTTGAACTGTAGATAGTCTGTCTTCTGTTGAACTGCAGTCAGTCTGTCTTCTGTTGAACTGTAGTGCTAGTTTGTCTGTCTGTTGAACTGTAGTCAGTCTGTCTTACTGTTGAACTGTAGTCAGTCTTTCTTCTGTTGAACTGTAGTCAGTTTGTCTTCTGTTGAACTGCAGATAGTCTTTCTTCTGTTGAACTGAGTCAGTCTGCTTCTGTTGAACTGCAGCCAGTCTGTTTCTGTTGAACTGCAGTCAGTCTGTCTTCTGTTGAACTGTAGATAGTCTTCTTCTGTTGATAGTCAGTCTGTTTCTGTTGAACTGTAGATAGTTGTCTGTGACCTGTATTGTCTTCTGTTGAACTGTAGTCAGTCTGTCTACTGTTGAACTGTAGTCAGTTCTTCGTGACGTAGTCAGTTGTCTTCTGTTGAACTGCAGTAGTCTTTCTTCTGTTGAACTGTAGTCAGTCTGTCTTCTGTTGAACTGCAGTCAGTCTGTCTTCTGTTGAACTGCAGTCAGTCTGTCTTCTGTTGAACTGCAGATAGTCTGTCTTCTGTTGAACTGCAGCAGTTTCTCTGTTGAACTGCAGTCAGTCTGTCTTCTGTTGAACTGCAGATAGTCTGTCTTGTAACTGCCCTTGTCTTTGTTGAACTGCAGTTCTGTCTTCTGTTGAACTGCAGTCAGTCTGTCTTCTGTTGAACTGCAGATAGTCTGTCTTCTGTTGATGTATCAGTCTGTCTTCTGTTGAACTGCAGTCAGTCGTCTTCTGTTGAACTGTAGTCAGTCTGTCTTCTGTTGAACTGCAGTCAGTCTGTCTTCTGTTGAACTGTGCATAGCCAGTCTGTTTTCTGTTGAACTGCAGTCAGTCTGTCTTCTGTTGAACTGTGCATAGTCTGTCTTCTGTTGAACTGCAGTCAGTCTGTCTTCTGTTGAACTGCAGATAGTTTGTCTGTTGACTGATTAGAGTCTGTCTTCTGTTGAACTGCAGTCAGTCTGTCTTCTGTTGAACTGAGTCAGTCTTTCTTCTGTTGAACTGTAGTCAGTTTGTCTTCTGTTGAACTGCAGATAGTCTGTCTTCTGTTGAACTGAGTCAGTCTGTCTTCTGTTGAACTGCAGCAGTCTGTCTTCTGTTGAACTGCAGTCAGTCTGTCTTCTGTTGAACTGTAGATAGTCTGTCTTCTGTTGAACTGCAGTCAGTCTGTCTTCTGTTGAACTGTAGATAGTTTGCTGTTGACTGTAGTTGTCTGTCTTCTGTTGAACTGCAGATAGTCTGTCATCTGTTGAACTGCAGATAGTCTTTCTTCTGTTGAACTGCAGATAGTCTGTCTTCTGTTGAACTGTGCAGATAGTCTGTCTTCTGTTGAACTGCAGTCAGTCTTCTTCTGTTGAACTGTGCAGCCAGTCTGTCTTCTGTTGAATTGCAGCAAAATTTGGCTGTTCAGATATGATTGTGCCCCGCATGCACTGTTGTTGGTCTGTTGCAGACGATAAATTTGTTGCCACACCTCATGAGACTGGCCTTCAGAGTATCTTTTTTTTTTCCCTTTTTTCCTTCAGAGTATCCTTGTATTCCTTCAGTGTCTTCCTGTTCGCATCCTTGCAGAGTATCCTTGTATCACTTTAGTGGTCTTCCCCTGTCTCATATCCTTGCAGAGTATCCTTGTATCACTTCAGTGGTCTTCCCCTTGTCTCAGTAACCTTGCAGAGTATCCTTGTATCACTTAGTGGTCTTCCCTGTCTCAGTATCCTTGCAGAGTATCCTTGTATCACGTTAGTGGTCTTCTCCTTGTCTCAGTAACCTTGCAGAGTATCCTTGTATCACTTTAGTGGTCTTCCCTGACTCAGTACCTTGCAGAGTATCCTTGTATCACTTTAGTGGTCTTCCCCTTGTCTCAGTATCCTTGCAGAGTATCCTTGTATCACGTTAGTGATCTTCCCGTGTCTCAATTCCTTGCAGAGTATCCTTGTATCACTTTAGTGGTCTTCCCTGTCTCAATATCCTTGCAGAGTATCCTTGTATCACGTTAGTGGTCTTCCCTGTCTCAGTACCTTGCAGAGTATCCTTGTATCACTTAGTGGTCTTCCCTTTCTCAATATCCTTGCAGAGTATCCTTGTATCACGTTAGTGGTCTTTGTTCCTGTTCGTAACCTTGCAGAGTATCCTTGTATCACTTAGTGGTCTTCCCTTGTCTCTATATCCTTGCAGAGTATCCTTGTATCACGTTAGTGGTCTTCCCTGTCTCAGTATCCTTGCAGAGTATCCTTGTATCACGTTAGTGGTCTTCCCTGTTCTCTATATCCTTGCAGAGTATCCTTGTATCCGTTAGTGGTCTTCCCCTGTTTCTCAGTACCTTGCAGAGTATCCTTGTATCACGTTAGTGGTCTTCCCTTGTTTTGTATCCTTGCAGAGTATCCTTGTATTCATTTCCGTTCAGTTTGGTCTTCCTTGTCTTCCTGTTGTACCTTGCAGAGTATCCTTGTATCACTGTTAGTGGTCTTCCCTTGTGTGTTCCTTGCAGAGTATCCTTGTATCACGTTAGTGGTCTTCCTTGTTTCATATCCTTGCAGAGTATCCTTGTATCACGTTAGTGGTCTTTCTTTGTCTTTGGTTTGTCCATCTTGCAGAGTATCCTTGTATCACGTTAGTGGTCTTCCTTGTTTGTATCCTTGCAGAGTATCCTTGTATCACTTTAGTGGTTCTTCCCTGTTCAATATCCTGCAGAGTATCCTTGTATCACGTTAGTAGGTCTTCCCTTGTCTCAATATCCTTGCAGAGTATCCTTGTATCACGTTAGTGGTCTTCCCTTGTCTCAATATCCTTGCAGAGTATCCTTGTATCACGTTAGTGGTCTTCCCTGTCTCAATATCCTTGCAGAGTATCCTTGTATCACGTTAGTGGTCTCTTCCCCTGTCTCAGTATCCTTGCAGAGTATCCTTGTATCACTTCAGTGGTCTTCCCCTGTCTCAGCATCCTTGCAGAGTATCCTTGTATCACGTTAGTGGTCTTCCCTGTTTTGGTATCCTTGCAGAGTATCCTTGTATCACGTTAGTGGTCTTCCCTTGTCTCAATATCCTTGCAGAGTATCCTTGTATCATGTTAGTGGTCTTCCCTTGTCTCAGTATCCTTGCAGAGTATCCTTGTATCACGTTAGTGGTCTTCCCTTGTTTTGGTATCCTTGCAGAGTACCCTTGTATCACGTTAGTGGTCTTCCCTGGTCACGCTATCCTTGCTTTAGCTCTACAAACAGAAGTAACACTTTTAATGCAAACAACGTGATATGTCCTACGAAGCTGGCATACGATGAATGGAAACTGTAGTTGGCAAACCACAGTTCTTCAGAATTTGAAGACTGGACGCTCGATCCTGCCATAGTGAGCTGCAAGATCTTGCGCAGACATCTTTGGTGGAACCACTCGAGCTATTGATGGAGCAATCAGATCAGTGCAGCAGGGTGCTCAAGACTATTGCTCTGTACACAGCAACCTTTGTGGCAAGTGTGATGCCGTAGTCTTGCCTCAGCCTTTTGATCAACCTTCTAAGGGCAGAGCTTGTCTTGGAAATGCGCAGCAGCGCCTCAGCATCAAAAGATCTATTATGTTCACTGTACTTCCCAAGTAGCAGGATACGTCTGCAGTCTTGATCTTCTGGTTATTGATGATAAATGGGAGAACAGTGGCAGAATGGTTCAGACGTTCGCCTGCCAATAACTAAACTCGAGGTTCCAGGGTTCGCTCCCCGTATAGGCGTCATTCTTCTCCTCAGTTTGACCGGAAACTCGAATTGAACGTCTAGTCATTTGGAGGGGGACAGAAAACGAGTCAGACCCATGTGCCTTCTGGCTGTGCAAGCTAAAGATTCCACGGCAGTTAAAAAATCGTGAAGAGCAGGGCATTACCTGATTGCCTTGGTATAAAACATTGGAGAGATAGGTTGATTTCCCAGGTCCCACACCTTGCAGACCAGTTAGCCTTCTTGCCTTTCTGAAGTTTTGGTTTAAAAAAAATGAACATGAATTTGAATTTGAAGCGAGGGAGAAGGGATTGGCCAGCTCATGGGTTTTGGAATTCATTCCGAGCGCGGAGATGTCATCTTGAGAAACTGAAATTGAAAAACGAAATTGATGATAAACGAACATGATGAAGCGCTAGAAGCCGGGATGATACTGGCTGAAATATAGCCTGCTGTCTTGCTGAGGCTCACTGTAAGGCCATTGTGCTTGCAGGCCACAGCAGAAAGGTCAGTGACGTGCTGGATGTCCTTGTGTTAGTTTGCAGCCAGTGCACAGTCATCTCTGAAGAGAAATTCCTGCAGGATGGTTTTGATCACTTTGATACTGGCTTGGGTCTGTGCAGGTAGAAGAATTCTCCGTCTGAATGGAACTTTTTATGTACAACCTTTGTCAAAGTCACACACTGACACATAGAGAGAGAGAGAGAGAGACAGAGACAGAGAGAAAGACAGAGAGAGAAAAACAGAGAGAGAGAAAGAGAGAGAGAGAGAGAGAAAGACAGAGAAAGACAGAGAGAGAAAGACAAAAAGAGAGAAAAGACAGAGAGAAAGACAGACAGATAAAAAAAGACACAGAGAGAGAGAGAAAGACAGAGAGAAAGACAGAGAGAGAAAGACACAGAGAGAGAAAGAGAGAGACAGACAGACAGTGGGGGGGGGGGGGAGATGATGATGATGATGATGATAATGATGATGATGATGATGATGATGATGATGATGGTAATGATGATATCTATATATGTATATATATATATATATATATATATATATATACATATACATATGTATATATGTATGTATACGTGCGTGTTTGTATATATGTGTGTGCGTATGTCCGTGTCTCTGTGTCTGTGTCAACGAGTCACGGAGAGAGGGAGGGCATATACACTTAATAATTAAGAGAATTTCCATCCAGACTAGTGTATCTGCCTGCTTTACTCCTTTTTGTGACAATGCAATATCACATTCTGACTGGAAACTCTTAAATAGCATACTGGCAGAGAGTTTTAAGCTCTACATAATATACATAGTTTGTTTAACAAAATTGAGCTAAAACGCACATCTGTCCAATTGATAAATCGAACTGTCTGATAACAAATTCACGATCTTTGTTTAAAGACCATCTGAAATCTGTAATAAAATGTGGTGACAGTTTAAACAGTTCAAAAGAATGAAAATGGCACATGTGAGGCATAGATTTAAAAAAAAATATTTATGTACTGTTTAAATACTTAACGCTGCCCAAATTCGCAGCAACCGGTTGGTCTAAAACAGTCATACTGTTATAAGTCTAAGGTTTCTGAGGTCACTTGTACACTTAATATGTCAGGAGATACCTGAAACAAAGACTGCTTGTTGATGATGCAACAATTTTTTGTTCGTACTTCTCAATGGACACTTGTAACCTTTTCTGAATTCAAAGTTTACACACTCGTACATACACTTCCGCCCACGTGTGTGTGTGTGCCTCATTTATACAGACTTTAGCACTTTCAGAACGCATATAGAAAATGCATCAGCAACAGCACAGAGAGAGAGAGAAAGAGAGAAAGAGAGAGAGAGAGAAGAGAGAGAAGAGAGAGAGACAAACAGACACAGAGACAGAGAGACAGAGAAAGAGAGGGGGAAGGGAGAGACAGAGAGAAAGAGAAAGAAAGAGAAGAGAAGAGAAGAGAAAGAGAGAGAGAGAGAGAGAGAGAGAGAGAGAGAGAGAGAGAGAAAGACGCAGACAGAGACAAAATTAGAGAGAGACAGAGACATTCATAGGGAGAGAGACAGACAGATAGACATGCAGACACACAGACAGATGCAGAGAGACAAAGACAGAAAGACAGAGAAAGAGAAATATAGCGAGAGAACAGAATGCATGCCACACATGTACACATTGCATCTTAAAAAGTAAATTGTGCACATCATCTCACCAGGTGTTCTTTAGCTACGTGCACTGTACGAAGCTGAACAGACGTGTGTTTACATTGCATGATGTAAGAAGAGCGGCTGTCCATTGCAGTCACAGTGCTCCTTTATTCACTGACGCAAATCCACAGGGATCTGATGATACTAGGAAAATTGCTGGCCAAGATAAACACAGCAGCTTTTGAACTTACGTGCATGCCAAAATAAACAGAGCGACTTTTGAAGTATTTCCATGAAAGAAAAGGTTTATGGCCACAGTGTGAGTGAAAGACGTTAAGGGGACTGTGTGTGTGTCTGTACGTCATGCATAGGTGTATCTGCTGTGGGGTGACAAAGGGAACGAAATGTATGCAAGCATGAATAAATATGTGCATATACGCACATGTGTACATGCTTGCACAAACCTGAATTCATACGTACACAGACATACCTGCACGCACACGCACGCACGCACACACATACACACACACACACACACAGACACACACACAAATAAACACACACACGTGGTCACACACACATTCAGTTCGCTTTACCTTTTGAATGATGGGAGTGTCACTAGAATTCCTGATATTTCCAAACATCGGGCAACAGCCATCGATCTGTCTTTAATCTCACCAGAATTAGTTCCCTGCTGTACCTGGGACACTCACAGAGATACTTTAGGAAGTGATCACTTACCTATCCTCATAACACTAACTAACGAAAACATCAGGATGAAAGACAGCATTCCTGATATTATACCAAAATATAATTATACACGCGCTGATTGGTCCTTGTTTCAGACTGTTCTTTCTAATCGAGATTTCACACATTATGAAAGTGAAAATGTAGACGTTATGTTTTCTAAATTCCAGGAGTCAGTTCTAGCTGCTGCAGACCTTTCCATCCCGAAACTCAAAACTTTTAAGTCTAATAACCGTTTGGGTAATGTTTGGTGGACGGAGGTATGTGAGCAAGCAGTTCAGTATAAAAAAGAGAAATACAAAATCTACATCAAAAGCAGGAAACCTGAAGATCATATGGAAATGAAAAAAGCTAACACCCAGTGTAATAAAATCATCGCTGAAGCAAAGAAAAATTACTGGGCATCATACTGCACAAAAGAAATTTCAGATTTCAAGGATTTCCATAAAGTATGGACAAAAATGAATCAAATGAAAAATGGAGCCAACTTACCTAGGTGTCCAATAATGATTGATACAAGTCACAAATTTCTTTCCGACATGGACAAAGCTGAAACTTTTGTGGAACTTTTTGCCCAAAATAGTAAAGTAGATGGTTTGACTCCTACCTGCAAACACTACAGGGAAATGGCAGCTAACAACCCTATATACACTGATCCAATACCTCAAAATGATCTCTGGTTTAATTCTCCAATCACCTTAGAAGAGTTAAAAAACACTATCTTGTCTCTGCGCAACAAAAGGAGTTCGGTAGGTGTTGATGCAGTTTCAACTGAAATGATTAAACATCTTCCAGAAAACTATATTATTTTTTTACACAAAATTTTTCAGAAATGCTGGGCTGGTGGAACTATACCACAATTATGGCAAACGTCTGTTGTTATACCAGTATTAAAAGCAGGAAAGCCTAAAAACAATAAAAACAGTTACAGACCTATTGCTTTAACGTCCCACACGAGCAAACTATTGGAAAAATTGGTATTAAACAGACTTGTACATTACTGTGATAAAAATAACGTTATTCCAGTAAATCAGGCTGGTTTTAGAAAAGGGAGATCTACAGTTGAGCATCTGGTTAAACTTACCACTCACATCAAGAAAGAGTTTGCCCGCAGAAAAAGTCTTTTAGCTACATTTTTTTGATGTGAAAAAAGCTTACGATCAAGTTTGGCATACGCGTTTATTGTACAAGCTGAAATCTATTGGTTTATCTGGCAATATGTATGATTACATTAAGTCTTTTTTAGCCAATAGAACTATTCAGGCAAGAGTGGGAACTAGTTATTCTACTTCACGACATCTTGATATGGGAATTCCACAAGGTTCAGTGATAGCACCGCTTTTATTTAATATCCTTATACAGGATCTTCCTAAAGCACTCTCAAATCGTGTTGTTTTGGCACAGTATGCTGATGATATATGTATTTGGATGAATATTACTTTAAAAAAGACAACTCCACAGAGAGCACAGAATTACATTAGGAAATTGTATCAATCTGATCTTGATAATCTTGGAAACTATATGTTAGAAAATGGTCTGTCGTTGTCAGCGGAAAAAACTAACATGATGCTATTTAATTCTGGTGGTACTTTAAGTAACTTGCCTACTTTCAGATTGCTTGGTGAAGTGTTACATTACAAACAGGTTGTAAAATTTCTGGGAGTCTTTATGACATCGAAATTAAACTGGAATGTCCATTTTGATTATATTTCAACAAAAGCAAGAAAAGCCCTAAATTTTCTAAAGATAATAAGCCGATTACCTTGGGGAATGGATACGAACATACTAATTCATCTGTCAACAGCACTTGTACGATCTAAATTATCCTATGCGCAAGAAGTGTTTTTCAGTGCACCAAAATATTTATTAAAGAAGATACAAAGCTTAGACTGCAAAAGTATTAAAATTGCTCTAGGTGTCCCTACTCATGCCTCTAATCTGGAAACGTACAAAGTTGCTGGAATTCTGCCTCTGAACAACTATCGTGAGCTAGCGACAGCAAAATTTGCAGTTAGAACTACTTCACAAACGGACAATTTTGTGAGTAAGGAAATTAAAATCAGGTCTGATGTTGACTTTCCAAAGCGAGCAAAAAGCATTTCATCACAAATGACTGTTTCAACTTACATATCTGACTTGGTCAAACAGTCTAACATAAATATGGATGAAATAGCTGAGACACCATCAACAACGCCTATCCCTACATGTGAAATGCAAAAAGCCTCTTTTGATATTGATTATACAGACGCTAAGAAATCTGAAAACGTCAACATTTCGATATCCACAGCAAGAGAACACATCGATGAAAAATACCGTACCCACCTTCACATTTTTACCGATGGATCAGTCTTAGAAAATAAATGTGCTGGAGCAGCATTTTATGTTCCAAAATTTAAGATAAAAAATCATTTTTCGTTGGGGCAAACTTATCGATCTTTACAGCGGAATTAGTCGCTATTAATCAAGCATTGCATTATCTAGTAAATCTTAAACCCATGTCTTTCAAAGTAGTTCTCTTTGTTGACTCAAAATCTGTATTATATGCCTTACGGTCTTTTAATGCCGACACAAGACCTGATTTAATTACTGAGGCAAATCATCTTATACATCGTTTAAGGGTCAAAGGTACAGATATCAGTTTATGCTGGGTGCCTTCTCATGTTGGTCTTCACGGCAACGAAGTAGTTGACAGAGCAGCTAAGCAAGGCGCCCAGAATGCTGATAATGCTATAGAATTACATGTTCATAGCTCCGTAAAAGAAGCTTGCAACTTGCTCGAATCAGCCTCATGGACTCGATTTCTTGAACATTCAGATGAACAGTTTGTGTCACAACAAATGATAAAACTTACCGTTCAAAATGTATGTAAAAAATTGCAGTATTCTTCTATGTATCATTTGAGATCGATTGTTGCTGTTTGTTTTCGTATTCAGCTAAACGCATTGAGAACAAAATATTGTAAAAATGTCAAGTGTATTTGCGGCGAACAGTTCACACTGTTTCACTGTTTATTCTACTGCAAAATGCTACGTTCTTTTTTACCGAAAATGTTTACTCAAGAAAAGTATTCTGAAAATCATTTCCAGAAAATTACATCAGATCAAACGTTGTTAGTTAGAATTTCAGAATCAATAGTTCACAGTCCTGTTAATGCATTACTTTAACTTTATTCGGTTTGTATTTTAGTGTTACAATTTCCCTTCACGTTATTGAAGTTAATTGTTAGTGTTAAGTTCTCGTTCCATTTTACTGTTCCCCCACCTGCTAATGTCTTTTTCCTCTGTCTTCCCTCTGCCCAAATCCAACCCGTCCAACTATCGTTCTACATTTTATTTTGTTCACTTTTTTTTTTTTTTTTTTTTTTTTTTTTTTAATAATTTCCCCTCCCCCCTCCCCCGTCTAATATCACTTATAGTGAAAAGACGTTAAATTAAAGAACGAACACACATTCACCAGAGAGGGAGAGAGGGAGGGGGAGGGAGAGAGGCAGACAGACAGACAAAGACAGAAACAGAGGCAGCGAGAGACAGAGACATTGAGCGAGAGAGAGACAGGCAGAAAGACAGACAGACAGAGACAAAAAGAAAACAAAAATAGAGACAGACACACACAGAGACAGAGACAATGAGACACACAGATAGACAGAGAGACAGACACAGACAGACAAACAGATACAGACAGACAGAGAGACAAAGAAAGAGAGAGAAATATAGCCAGAGAACAGAATGCATGCCACACATGTACACACGTTGCATCTTAAAAAAGTAAAATGTGCACATCATCTCACCAGGTGTTCTTTAGCTACGTGCACTGTATGAAGCTGAACAGACGTGTGTTTACTTTTCATGATGTAAGAAGAACGGCTGTCCATTGCAGTCACAGTGCTCCTTTATTCACTGACGCAAATCCACAGGGATCTGATGATACTAGGAAAATTGCTGGCCAAGATAAACACAGCAGCTTTTGAACTTACGTGCATGCCAAAATAAACAGAGCGACTTTTGAAGTATTTCCATGAAAGAAAAGGTTTATGGCCACAGTGTGAGCGAAAGACGTTAAGGGGACTGTGTGTCTGTACGTCATGCATAGGTGTATCTGCTGTGGGGTGACAAATGGGACGAAATGTATGCAAGCATGAATATGTATGTGCATATATGCACATGTGTACATACTTGCACAAACCTGAATTCACACGTACACACACACACCTGCACGCACACGCACGTACACACACACACACACAAACACACATACACACACACACACACACACACACACACACACACACACACACACACAAATAAAACATACACGTGGTCACACACACACATTCACCAGAGAGGGAGAGAGGGAGGGGGGGGGGAGGGAGAGAGGTGGACAGACAGACAGAGACAGAAAAAGGCAGAGAGAGACAGAGACATTGAGTGAGAGAGAGACAGGCAGAAAGACAGACAGACAGAGACAAAAAGAAAACAAAAATAGAGACAGACAGAGACAGAGACAGAGACATTGAGACAGACAGATAGGCAGAGAGACAGACACAGACAGACAAACAGATACAGACAGAGAGACAAAGAAAGAGAGAGAAATATAGCCAGAGAACAGAATGCATACCACACATGTACACATTGCATCTTAAAAACTAAAATTGTGCACATCATCTCACCAGGTGTTCTTTAGCTACGTGCACTGTACGAAAGCTGAACAGACGTGTGTTTACATTGCATGATGTAAAAAGAGCGGCTGTCCATTGCAGTCACAGTGCTCCTTTATTCACTGACGCAAATCCACAGGGATCTGATGACACTAGGAAAATTGCTGGCCAAGATAAACACAGCAGCTTTTGAACTGACGTGCATGCCAAAATAAACAGAGCGACTTTTGAAGTATTTCCATGAAAGAAAAGGTTTATGGCCACAGTGTGAGCGAAAGACGTTAAGGGGACTGTGTGTGTGTCTGTACGTCAGGCATAGGTGTATCTGCTGTGGGGATGACAAATGGGACGAAATGTATGCAAGCATGAATATGTATGTGCATATACGTACGTGTGTGCATGCTTGCACAAACCTGAATTCACACGTAGACACACACACACCTGCACGCACATGCACGCACATACACACACACACATACACACACACACACACACACACACACACACACACACACACACACACACAAATAAACACACACACGTGGTCTCACACACACATTCACAAGAGAGGGAGAGAGGGAGGGGGAGGGAGAGAGGTGGGCAGACAGACAGACGGAGACAGAAACAGAGGCAGAGAGAACAGAGAAAGAAACAGAGGCAGAGAGAGACAGAGACACTGAGCGAGAGAGAGAGAGACAGGCAGAAAGACAGACAGACACAGACAAAAAGAAAACAAAAATAGAGACAGACAGAGACAATGAGACAGACAGATAGACAGAGAGACAGACACAGACAGACAAACAGATACAGAGAGACAGAGAGACAAAGAAAGAGAGAGAAATATAGCCAGAGAACAAAATGCATGCCACACATGTACACACATTGCATCTTAATAAAGTAAATTGTACACATCATCTCACCAGGTGTTCTTTAGCTACGTGCACTGTACGAAGCTGAACAGACGTGTGTTTACATTGCATGATGTAAGAAGAGCGGCTGTCCATTGCAGTCACAGTGCTCCTTTATTCACTGACGCAAATCCACAGGGATCTGATGACACTAGGAAAATTGCTGGCCAAGATAAACACAGCAGCTTTTGAACTTACGTGCTTGCCAAAATAAACAGAGCGACTTTTGAAGTGTATCCATGAAAGAAAAGGTTTATGGCCACAGTGTGAGCGAAAGACGTTAAGGGGACTGTGTGTGTGTCTGTACGTCATGCATAGGTGTATGTGCTGTGGGGTGACAAAGGGTACGAAATGTATGGAAGCATGAATATATATGTGCATATACGCACATGTGTGCATGCTTGCATAAACCTGAATTCACACGCACACACACACACACACACACACACACACACACACCACACACACACACACACACACACTCACACACACACACACAAATAAACACACACACGTGGTCACACACACGTGGTCACACACACACATTCACCAGAGAGGGAGAGAGGTGGACAGACAGACAGAGACAGAAACAGAAGCAGAGAGAGACAGAGACATTGAGTGAGAGAGAGACAGGCAGAAAAACAGACAGACAGAGAATAAAAGAAAACAAAAATAGAGACAGAGAGAGACAGAGACAATGAGACAGACAGATAGACAGAGAGACAGACACAGACAAACAAACAGATACAGAGAGACAGAGAGACAAAGAAAGAGAGAGAAATATAGCCAGAGAACAGAATGCATGCCCCACATATACACGTTGCATGTTAAAAACTAAAATTGTACACATCATCTCACCAGGTGTTCTTTAGCTACGTGCACTGTACGAAAGCTGAACAGACGTGTGTTTACTTTTCATGATGTAAGAAGAGCGGCTGTCCATTGCAGTCACTGTGCTCCTTTATTCACTGACGCAAATCCACAGGGATCTGATGATACTAGGAAAATTGCTGGCCAAGATAAACACAGCAGCTTTTGAACTTACGTGCACGCCAAAATAAACAGAGCGACTTTTGAAGTATTTCCATGAAAGAAAAGGTTTATGGCCACAGTGTGAGTGAAAGACGTTAAGGGGACTGTGTGTGTGTCTGTACGTCATGCATAGGTTGTATCTGCTGTGGGGTGACAAAGGAGACGAAATGTATGCACGCATGAATATATCTGTGCATATACGTACGTGTGTGCATGCTTGCACAAACCTGAATTCACACGTACACACACACACACCTGCACGCACACGCACGCACACGTACACACACACACCTGCACGCACGCACACACACACACACACACACACAACACACACACACACACACAAATAAACACACTCACGTGGTCACACACACACATTCACCAGAGAGGGAGAGAGGGAAGGGGAGGGAGAGAGGCAGGCAGACAGAGACACACACAAACAGAGGCAGAGAGAATAGAGAGAGAGAAACAGAGGCAGAGAGAGACAGAGACATTGAGTGAGAGAGAGAGACAGGCAGAAAGACAGACAGACACAGACAAAAAGAAAACAAAATTCGAGACAGAGACAGAGACAATGAGACAGACAGATAGACAGAGAGACAGACACAGACAAACAAACAGATACAGAGAGACAGACAGAAAAAGAAAGAAAGAGAAATATAGCCAGAGAACAGAATGCATGCCACACATGAACACTTGCATCTTAAAAAGTAAATTGTGCACATCATCTCACCAGGTGTTCTTTAGCTACGTGCACTGTACGAAGCTGAACAGATGTGTGTTTACATTGCATGATGTAAGAAGAGCGGCTGTCCATTGCAGTCACAGTGCTCCTTTATTCACTGACGCAAATCCACAGGGATCTGATGATACTAGGAAAATTGCTGGCCAAGATAAACACAGCAGCTTTTGAACTTACGTGCATGCCAAAATAAACAGAGCGACTTTTGAAGTATTTCCATGAGAAAAGTTATGGACGGTGAGGAGCGTAAGGGACTGTGTTGTACGTATGCAAGGTTGTATTGCTGTGGTGCAAGGACAATGTATCACTGAAAATTTGTACACGTGTGTGCAGAATGATACTAGGAAAATTGCTGGCCAAGATAAACACAGCAGCTTTTGAACTTACGTGCATGCCAAAATAAACAGAGCGACTTTTGAAGTATATCCATGAAAGAAAAGGTTTATGGCCACAGTGAGTGAAGACTGGACGTGTTGTGTCGTATCAGCATGGTATCCTTTCTGTATCGCTGAATGATGCATAACGCACTGTGTCACTTGCACAAACTGAATCACACGTACAACACACACACTACGCAGCACGTACACACACACACACACACTACACACACACAACACACAAACACACACAATAACACACACAGTGGTCACACACACATGCATAGGTGTATCTGCTGTGGGGTGACAGAGGGGACGAAATGTATGCAAGCATGAATATGTATGTGCATATACGCACATGTGTACATGCTTGCTCAAATCTGAATTCACACGTACACACACACACCACACACATTGTGTGTTTGTGTGTGTGGTCATGTATGTTTGTGTGTGCTCGTGTACGTGTGTGTGTGTGTGCGTAGATGCATGTGTGTGCAATGTGCATTGCTCATGTGTTTGTGAATACTTCTATTCATTTATATTTTTGTGTCTCTTTTCTTTTTACTTTGGTTCCTATTTGCTATTCATGTAAAGTACAGCATGCATGCGCTATGTACGTGAAATTAATTACAATTACGATCATTATAGTTTAGATCATGAAATGAATGTGATTCAGAAAGAATGTCTCGTCTGTTTATCTGTGTATATTACCCATTATGGATCATATGAATGGTCATTCAGAATCAGGTCTTTAGATGTCTTTGAGATGAGAGGGGGGGAGGGGGGTCAGAGTTGCATGAAATATTTGCAAACGTATCGGAGAAAGGAGCGCATTGGTATGATTTTTACCATCAGTTTTTTTTTTAAGGAAGACGTTTTTATTTACAAAAGATGTCCATTTAATTTCTTTCATCTTGAAAATTAATCTATCTCTGTCTCACTCTGTCTGTGTGTCTGTGTGTCTGTCTGTCTGTTCGTCTCTCCCTCCATTTTTCCATCCCAAAAACTACTGTTATACCAATTTTTCATTATTTTAATATCTATAATTCATTTCTAATAGCAGAAAGTCTGCTGGGTACTGTACTGTACTTGTCTTAGTGTAGACGGTCTATTCCAGAGGGTAGGAATTAAATAAAATCAAAACAAAAAAAGAACATTGTGCTGCTTATGTCACTTCTTTTATTTTTCTTCTTCTTCCTTTCCTGTCTCTCACTCTACCTTTCATGGTTTCCACCAGACGGCAGATGCACACCTGAAATAGCCAGCAGAACTGGCCAAGCCAAAACAGTATTCAAGAAGATGAAAAGCATTCTTACCAACAAATGTCTATCAATTAAGATCATGACGAGAGTTCTTGAATGTTATGTAGAACCAATAATGTTATGTGGTTGTGAGGCGTGTACAATCAACATGCAAAGCCAGAACAAGATTGAGGCAGCCGAGATGTTGTTTCTGAGAAGAATGTTGAGAGTTCCATAGACAGCAGCAAAAAACAAAAACAAAACAAAAACAAAAACAAAAACGAGACAGTCTCGACCGAGGCAGACACAAGAAGATCATTCATAAGGAAGATTAGGAAAAGACAAGCGACATATATAGGCCATTTTATGAGGAAAGGGGAATTAGAGCACCTGGTCACAACAAGAAAGCTGGAGGGAAAGAAGGAGAACACCAGGTAGACCCAGGGAGAAAATATTGGACGGACTTGCAGGGTGGCTGAGGACAGAGAGGGTGGAGGGTGTGCTTGCGGTGGACAAGGGCATATGGAGGGCCATGATTACCAACGCCATGCGACAGGGCACATGATGATGATGATGATGATGATGATGATGATGATGATGATGATGATGATGATAATGATGATGATGATATAAACGGATCCTATTCATATTTAGATTAAACTAATTCGTCCGACCTGCAAGCTCAGGCGATTCATCAGGAATACCAGTAGTAGGTCGCCCATGTTTCATTGACGGTAACAACTGTGAACTGACAGGGTCAGTTGACTCCGCCCCCACCCCCTACCCCCACCCCCACCCTCATGACATTGACACGATGACTGACAAGAGCCGTGACAGGTGGCTGGTTGTGGCCCTGCACGTGGCACCGTGGCGCGAGAGACGCACGTCTCTTTCTCTGTCTCTGACAAATCACTGTCAGAATCGATGTGGTTGTGAATGGACCTTGTTTCTTGAGTACGAGGATAAGGAATGGAGGAGGAAATTTGGGGGTGGGGGTGGGGTGGGGGTGGAGGGAGTATGAAAGAGACAGATAAAAGGAGGAGAAATATTGGTAAAGAGTTCAGGGACAGGGTGGTCACCTCAAACAGAGACTGAGAGATAAAAGAGAAATAGCAGTAGAG
>JAPXFY010000018.1:68193624-68201124 GCA_030674185.1 Monoplex corrugatus
GATGATTTTTTTTCAAAACATATCCAGTATTACTTTTATAATGATTTTTTTCAATAGACACCCAGTGTTACTTTTATGATTTTTTTCAATAGACACCCAGTGTTACTTTTGTAATGATTTTTTTCGATAGACACCCAATGTTATTTTTATGATGATTTTTTCAATAGACATCCAGTGTTATTTTTATAATGATTTTGTTTTGGATAGACATCCAGTGTTAGTTTTAATTTTTTTTTTTTTTTCAGCAGACATCCTGTGTTATTTTGATAATGAATTTTTTTCAATAGACATCCAGTGTTACTTTCACAATGATTTTTTTTCAGTAGACATCCGGTGTTACTTTTATAATGTTTTTATCAATAGACATCCAGTTTGTTTTCATGATGATATTTTTTCAATAAACATCCAGTGTTACTTTTACAATGATTTTTTTTCAATAGACATCCGGTGTTACTTTTATAACGATTTTTTCTTCAATCTGCCAAAATTGTAACCAAGCAATGATATCTCTTGAGTTCTTGAAGAAGTGAAAATCCTTCCTACTAAATCCGAAGTTCCAGTGTTCGTTTCCCTTTGAGGCCTTGACTTTTCTCCTTAGTTGAACGGAAAATCGAACTGAGCGTCTAGTTCTTCGGAAGCTGGACCCGTGTGCCTTTTGGCCAGTGGCATGCTACATATCCCACGGCAGTTGAAAATTGTGAAGAGCTGAGCATTCGCCTGGTTACTGTAGTATAAAACATTGTAGAGATAGGTTCATTTCCCTGGTCCCTCCTTTTGAAGGTCTGTCGAAACAACTGCAAAACTCGTTCTCTCCTTCATAATGTCTCGCATTGACTATTGCAATTCACTCCTGTCTGGTCTTCCTGCCTCCACCATTCACATCCTACAGCGCATTCAAAACAATGCTGTACGCCTTGTACTCAAAAAGAAAAAAGCTGACCACATATCTCCTCTCCTGGCACAACTTCACTGGCTCCCTTTGTCAAAGCGCATACAGTACAAACTAGACACCATGTGCTACAAAAGCCTCAATAACGCAGCCCCCGATTACCTGTCAAGCCTACTTGAGATCTATGTTCCCTCACGTACCCTCCGCTCTGCCTCCGATCCTCTGACTTTTCGCTTTCCACGCACTAAGCTCAATACCTATGGTCCACGAGCCTTCTCTGTTTCTGGTCCACTCTCCTGGAACAAACTTCCTCTCTCAGTCCGTCAGCAACCTACTTTTGTCTCCTTCAAGTCCGCTCTCAAAACTCACCTTTTCTCCTCCACATAAAATCCTAACCTCACTCAACCCCCCTCTGCAGCCTGTCTCCGCTCGGAGGGGAATCACATGGTTATAATATATAACTGTATATGCTATGCTCTCTATAATTTTCCATTGCTTTTATTCTTGCTTTTATTGCTTTTATTCTTTCTCCCCATTTATAGCCATGCGTGTGTGTGTGTGTGTGTGTGTGTGTGTGTGTGTGTGGTGCGTGCGTGTGTGTGCGTGCGTGCGTGCGTGCGTGCGTGCGTGCGTGCGTGTCTGCTTCAGCGCTTAGATTTGATTTTATCAAGATTTTGCGCTATATAAATATTGTAATTATTATTATTATTATTATTATTAGTCTTCTTGCCTTTCTAAAGTCTTGGTCAACATACGAAAAATGGGTGGCGCTGCACTGTGGCTATTCGCTCTCAACGGGGAGAGCAACCCGAGTTAATAATAATAATAACAATTACAATATTTATATAGCACAAAATCTGGATATAAATCAAATCTAAGCGCTGAACATACACATACATACGCATGCACACACGCACATACACACACACATACCCATGGCTATAAATGGGGAAAAAGAAGAAAAGCAATGGAAAATTATAGAACACATATTATGTACAAATATAAATTGCAATGTGATTCTACACCCAGTGGAGATATAAATTGCAATGTGATTCTACACCCAGTGGAGACAGGCTGCAGTGGGGGTTGAGTGAGGTCAGGATTTTATGCAGAGGAGAAAAGGTGAGTTTTGAGAGCGGACTTGAAGGAGACAGAAGTAGGTTGCTGACGGACTGAGAGAGGAAGTTTGTTCCAGGAGGGTGGATCAGAGTTTCACATGGTAAATCTATTGTGACACATCATCATCATCATCAGGTGCCCTGCTGCATGGCGTTGGCGACCATGGACTTCCAACCATCTCTATCTCTCGTTGCCCCCAGCATCTCTCCCACCCTCCTCATCCCCAGCCACTCTACAAGTCCGTCCAGCATTCTCTCCCTGGGTCTGCCTGGTGCTCTCTTTCCCTCCAGCTTTCCCGTTGTGACCAGGTGCTCCAAATCCCCCTTCCTCATAAAATGGCCTACAAATGTTGCTTGTCTTTTCCTAATCTTCCTTATGAGTGATCTACTTGTGTCTGCCTCCATCAAGACTGTCTCGTTTGTTATCTTTGCTGTCCATGGAACTGTCAACATTCTTCTGAGAAACCACATCTCGGCTGCCTCAATCTTGCTCTGGCTTTGCTTGCTGACTGTCCACGCCTCGCATCCGTACAGCAGTATTGGTTCTATATAACATTCAAGGACTCTCTTTCTGATGTTAATTGATAGGCATTTGTTGGTAAGAATGCTTTGTCATCTTCTTGAATGCTGTTTTAGCTTGGTCGATTCTGCCAGCCATTTCCGATGTGCATCTGCCTCTGATGAAATGACCGTTCGCAGGTAATTGAACTTATTAACCTGTGTCAAGGTTGTGCCATTTGCTGTTATTTTGCATGAGGGGATTTCATGTTTTTTACTGATCACCATGACTTCAGTCTTCCTGCTGTTTAGTTCCAAGTGTTAGTGACACAAAGAAGTGAATATGAATACTCGGGCTAGATGGTTCTGTTGACCATGTCATTTTTATTGAACGACAGACTAGACAGAGCACATGATCCATAATAAATGACAATCTCGACACACCATATGATCTGTAATAAATGACAGCCTCGATAGAGCACATGAACCATAAAAAGCGACAATCATGATATGCCACATAATTCACAGTAGATGGGATCATTAGTCAACAGTCTGTGTACACGGCGAGCTGGATGCTTGATGGCAGTGACAGATGAGATGGGTTTTTTTTGCTTTTTTTTATTTTTTTTTTTAGGATCATCGCACTCAGGGAGGTTACCTTTGTGCTCACCTTTTATTGTCCCATTTTCTACGCCACCTTAATGGCCACAGAAGTTGGCACAGTTTTTACAATGCCATGATGATGATGGCAATGAGAATGATAATCACTATACTATGGAGTTCCATCTAGGATTGAGACTGCGTGACAGGGCTGTACTCTACGCTTACTATCATAATATATCCTGGCCTCAACCTGGCCCGAGAGATTTAGGCACCTGCGGTGCTGGTCTGAAGATTTGAGCAACACCCTCAATGACGCATCCGTGGAGTGGATGAGACACGACTGTGTGGTCCCAGTCTTCCCAATGAGCCCATAGCACGCCCAACTCTAGGTAGGAGCCGGTTGGAGCCGAAAAATCATCAATGATTTTTGAAGGGACTGATGGGGATTCGAACCCACAACCTTCCAGTCTGTAGTCCGTTGCGTTAACCACTACACCACGGCGACTGGTCACAGATGAGAGTTTCTACAGACATCTTTGGTAGATGACAGCCATCAGTGGGCTGTTTGTTTTTTGACAATGAACACGATACAAATCTAGCCACGGTTATCATTCTGTTGTCTGCCATCTCGTACGCAAAAGGGACCTTAGAAGCTCAGGGATTGACCCAGGCTCTTGGGAGACTCTGGCGGAAGACAGGGCAGCGTGGCGGACAGCCTTTCAGCAAGGCGTTGTGAATGCGGAGAGGAGGAGAGCAGAAAGCGCAGATGAGAAAAGGGCTCTTCGCAAGCAATGTTCCAGAAACTAGACAACAGCGACTCAATTTGTATGTGGCAGATGTGACAGAGATTGCCACTCAAGAATCGGCCTGCACAGCCACAACAGAAAGTGCACGTCATGACCACAACGCCTCCTGGTGCAGACTATCATCTCCTGAAATGTAAAGAGGCCGACGACGAACGACGTCCGCCATCTGGCGTCCTCCAAAAACACCTGTAGTTAAGTTACCTGTTCGCTCACTAAAGAAAAAAAAAGTAAACATAAATGTATACAGGCTCACATGTTTGAGCAGAACATAAACCATTTAATAATACATTAAACAATTCAGAATGAAAAATAACTCATTTAACCAACATCTCAGTGGTCGCACCTCAGAGTGAATATGACACATGTTACGTCAATGATTATGATATTTAAACATTTCAGAACTCAACTGTCTCACTAAACCAAAGTTTCTGACGGCACATGTTCCCCAAGGTTTAAGTTCTCCTCAGGGCTGAGGCTAACTGGATTAAAGTTACCGTTATTATTTTGGCTTAACGTTTAGTTTAATTAACGTAAGATCAGGTTAATAAGTTCAAATACCTGGGAACGGCCATTTCATCAGCGGCAGATGCACATCGGAAATAGGTGGCAGAATCAACCAAGCCAAAACAGCATTCAAGAAGATGACAACATTCTTACCAACAAATGCCTATCAATTAACATCAGAAAGAGAGTCCTTGAATGTTATATAGAACCAATACTGTTGTACGGATGCGAGGCGTGGACTGTCAGCAAGCAAAGCCAGAGCAAGATTGAGGCAGCCGAGATGTGGTTTCTCAGAAGAATGTTGACAGTTCCATGGACAGCAAAGAAAACAAACGAGACAGTCTTGATGGAGGCAGATACAAGTAGATCACTCATAAGGAAGATTAGGAAAAGACAAGCAACATTTGTGGGCCATTTTATGAGGAAGGGGAATTTGGAGCACCTGGTCACAACGGAAAGGTGGAGGGAAAGAGAGCACCGGGTAGACCCAGGGAGAGAATGCTGGACGGACTTGCAGAGTGGCTGGGTATGAGGAGGGTGGGGGAGATGCTAGGGGCAACGAGAGATAGAGATGGTTGGACGTCCATGGTCGCCAACGCCATGCAGCAGGGCATCTGATGATGATGATTAAGATTAGGTAACCCATTCCACTCTACATAAAGATAAAAGTTTACTGGGTTGCATTTAGGATTTATATTTCAGTTGGAATAAGGTTAAAGTTTGGGTTCAGGATAGGATCTCAGGTTTCAGGGTTTCAGGTTTCATATTCCTCACAGCCCAGCCGACTACTAGAGCCATATCAGGGCTACCATCACGTCAAAAACGACAACCTGGTTAAGATTAAAGACAATTGTTAATAACCATGCTCACCGTCAACCTTGCAAGTCTACAAATGCAATTAGATGAGGATAAGATTTCAGAAAGGGTTAGGAGTACATTTCAATAGTACCATAGGCCAAAGGGATCACGGAGCTGTAGAAACAATATCATCATCATCATCAGGTGCCCTGCCGCATGGCGTTGGCGACTATGGACTTCCAACCATCTCTATCTCTCGGTGCCCCCAGCATCTCCCCCACCCTCCTCATCCCCAGCCACTCTGCAAGTCCGTCCAGCATTTTCTCCCTGGGTCTACCTGATGCTCTCTTTCCCTCCAGCTTTCCCGTTGTGACCAGGTGCTCTAAATCCCCCTTCCTCATAAAATGGCCTGTAAATGTTGCTTGTCTTTTTCTTATGAGGAATCTACTTGTGTCTGCCTCAGGAAACTAGTTCGTTTGTTTCTTTGCTGTCCAGACTCTCAATTGAGAAACCACATCTCGGCTGCCATCTTGCTCTGGTTTTGCTTGTGACTGCCAGCCTGCATCCGACAACCAGTATGGATTATATAACATCAAGGACTCTTTTGATGTAATGATAGGACATTGTGGAAATCTGTCATCTTCTTGACATGCGTTGGCTTGGCAAGTAGATCTGTGGAGCATAAACCTAGAATACCATTGACCTGGGAGAACACAGAAGAAGAGAACGTACATCTTCAGAGGCGGATTATGGTGGGAAGATTTCCAGGACTTCCGCTCCCCCCCCACCCCCCACCCCCAGCTGTTCAAGAGTCAAACTGCTGATGAGGGGACAAGTTAGATAACATGATCAATGTTTTCAAGTTCCAGCAAATTGCATGATTTCATCAATTGTTCGTCCGTCAGATTGACGAATACCATCTAGTTACCTGAGGTTGGGGTGGTCGCGTGTTGTGGGCACTGAGGAGGCTGGTCAGTCTAATCCGCGCCCAGAAAAGTCTTTGGCTATTTTCCATAGCTGTACTGGTCCTGCTGGCTTCGTAGACTTTAGAACCATTGCGGACAGCCGATCGCCACTTTCATCTGTCCAGAGCTGTCTCCTCCATGTATCAGGTTACGTGGAAGGCCTTCAGCGATTCTTTCAGAGTATTTTTGAAGCGCTTCTTCTGACCTCTCTGAGAGCCTTTGCCTTGCTATTTTTGCCATATACAGCTTTTTAGAAGGTGGTGGTATGACATGCAAACTACATGCCCTTTCCATTGCAGTTGTGACTGCATCAAGATGGTGTACGTACTGGGCAGGCTGGTGCCAGCGAGTACCTCAGTGTCTGGGATTTTGTCCTGCCTCTTCATTCTAAGAAGCTTTCTGAGTTAGTTGGCGTGGCGTGATGCTGGTAGACCATCCATTTTCACAGATGCCGAACTCCACTGCTGCTCCGTTTAGTTAAAAGAGACTCTAAGGCCTGGGCTGCCCGTGTGTAGGAATGCTGCTACGATTGCCAGTGTACCCCCACACCTGTCGCTTCATCGCGTGCGGATGGTAAGATGGGATAGGATGGGATGAAGGATGACTGATGGAGACGGATGCAGTGGATGACCAAGATGTCCTTCACGTGCCTCATCTTGCTGTCTGCACTCCACAGTGCGTTGCTGGTAATCGCCTTCCAACCTTTTGGATCAGTCTGGTGTGTGTGTGTGTGTGTATGTGTGCGTGCGTGCATGCATGCGTGCGCGCGCGCGCGCGTGTGTATGTGTATGCGCGTGTCTTCACATGCTCAGGTAGGCAAGCCCTACCTCACCGAGGGTTTGAGACCGTCAGTTACCCTCACCTAAGTTTAGCCTGCAAGTCGAAACCGTTACTTGGATATGACCCCTGCTTATGCTACGGCTTCTTGGAGCCACAAGTGACAGCTGGTTGCCATGTGAGGACCAAAGGTAGAGAACACAACATGCTTTCCCACCAGAGGTAGTACCCCTCTCTGACATACAGCTCAAGCATGTATACCTAAGCATGTATTTTAATCCTCTGGACAAAACTGTTTGATCTACGAAGCTTTCCCCAAGACCCTACCCCAAGATTCTTAGAACTCTCTCTGACATACAGACCATCAGTAAACTATACCAAATAATTTGTAATTTAATCCTCCAGACAAAAATGTTTTTCCTACGGAAGCATTCCCCCAGGTTCCCCTTGATTTCTTAGAAACCCCTAAACCAAGACAATATCCCGCCTCTGATCTGGGACAAAACAGATTTGATGGACACATGGATATTGCGGAACACAGA
>JAPXFY010000018.1:68228624-68231124 GCA_030674185.1 Monoplex corrugatus
TCTTGTCCTAGTTACTGAGTACAAACAAGAAGACAATTTGGGTAAGAGGGAAGAAGGTTGGGGTGGGTGGGGTGGGAGAGGGAGAGCTTTTTTTTTTTTGTACTGGGAGAGTACCATACACTTAGTTCACACCTGCAACCTGGCCACACCTTATAGACTGTCCCTGTTTTGTTGTTGTTGTTTTTTGTTTGTCTAAAATCACTTTAGTGAATAGACATTAATCAAAGACCACCACCTGTTTCACTCCGTGTTCTAGTGAGTCTGTCCCATAAGACTAAAGTCGGGCCCCCTGTGGGATGCCGGGGGTTCTTTCAGTATAAATAGTATCCCCAACTTGTGGAAATTTTGTGCTAGAAATTTCCTCTGTTCTGTCACTCTTTGTTTCTGCCTTGTGTCTTTGCTTTCTATCATTTCTTCCCGTCATTATGTGCCTTGTTGATCCATTCACCTGTATGTGTTCAATTAAGTCTTAGGTACTGTCTCTTAGGACTGATAGCTGCCTACATTTATTGAGTGCATTTTTGGCTCTACGGGAATGAGATTTGCAAAAGCAATTCTAATTAATTTAGGCCCGTTTTTATGCATGTTTTAGTGTCCTTACTAATTTTAAATTTGTATTCAGGTTTCTTTTTCTTATATCCCCTGTGTGATAAATTGGACGGAGCGGTCAACACCAGAAGCATCTCCTTAGATTATGTGCGCGAATGCATTGATATGTGTACTTATTTTTTCTTCTTCCTGTTAAGTATTGTGTATGTTTTGAAATGGTCATCACCCTGATATGGCTGTATGCAGTCGGCAGGGCTTTAAACAAAAAATAACAAGAACAATAACAATTGATTTACCTTTCTCAGGTCTAACTACAGTTTTGCAGTCCGGCCGCAGTAAATTGGTTAGAGATGCACTGGATGTCCTCATGCGAATGTTTGCAATTAGTGCGAAGAGAAATTCCCGCACTTGGTTCACCGGGAGAACTGGTCGCGCTTTGATATGTACGACACAGTCTCACTTCTCGTCCTAGTTACTGAGTACAAACAAAAGAGAATTTGGGTAACGGGGGAAGTGAGGGAGGGGGGGGGGTGAGGGAGCTCTGCTTCTTTTGGTAACGCGAAAAGTACTATACACTTAGTTCACACCTGCAATACTGGCCACGCCTTATCGATTGTACCTGTTTCACTCCGTGTTCTAGTCAGTCTGTCTCACAAGACCGAGGTCAAAGGGGCGTGAGCTGGTTGAGACCTCAGCATTTCAGCATTATTAATTAATTCTTTGTTGCCTTCAACTAACCACAGGCTACAAATTCTGTATCTTTTGATTTTTTTTTTCATCCTGGTGGATAGAAGTTGCTAGAGTGAAAGGATTAGGTTGTTGCTTTGCTGTCACGGCTAATACTGTAGTGAGCAGCTGGATAGGGTGAGGATCAGAATCAAGGGGATCAGGTTTTTGTTTGCTGACATGACTAATAAAAGTAGCAAGTTGGTGGTTAGGGTAAAAGAGTCAAACGGTTAAGTTTTTTTGCTTTGCTCATCTAGTTTAAATAATGTATCGATCCGGTGGATGGAGTGAGGGAATCAAGAGTTAAGATTTCATCGTCTTATCATGGTTAATAATGTAGTAAACTGGTGGACACGTTGAGAGAGTCAAAGGGTTAAGTTTCTGCTTTACTATCATGGCAAATAAAATAGGAAGCTGGTGGATAGGACTAGGGAGACACAGGGGTAAGTTTTGCTTTGCTGTAATGGCTAATAATGCTGGAACGCCGGTGGACAGAGTATGAAGGAGTCACAGACTTAAGATTTTGCTTTGCGATGGTGGCCAGTTACGTAGTAAGCTGGTGGATTGGGTGATGGAGACTAAGGGTTCAGTTTTTCTTTACTATCATGGCTAATCGGATGCACATCGGAAATAGCTGGCAGAATCGACCAAGCCAAAACGCATTCAAGAAGATGACAGCATTCTTACCAATAAATGCCTATCAATTAACATCAGAAAGAGAGTCCTTGAATGTTATATAGAACCAATACTGTTGTACGGATGCGAGGCGTGGACAGTCAGCAAGCAAAGCCAGAGCATGATCGAGGCAGCCGAGATGTGGTTTCTCAGAAGAATGTTGAGAGTTCCATGGACAGCAAAGAAAACAAACGAGACAGTCTTGATGAAGGCAGACACAAGTAGATCACTCATAAGAAGATTAGGAAAAGACAGCAACATTTAAGGCCATTTTATGAGGAAAGGAGGATTTGGAGCACCTGGTCACAACGGGAAAGCTGAGGGAAAGAGAGCACCAGGTAGACCCAGGGAGAGAATGCTGGAGGGACTTTCAGAGTGGCTGGGATGAGGAGGGTGGGGGAGATGCCAGGGGCAAAGAAGATAGAGATGGTTGGAAGTCCATGGTCGCCAACGCCATGGGCAGGGCACCTGATGAATGATGATCATGGCTAATGATGCTGCAAGATGATGGCTAAAAAAGAAGTATCTTATCGATTGCAAACGGCCAAAA
>JAPXFY010000018.1:68233624-68276124 GCA_030674185.1 Monoplex corrugatus
TCATCGCTATCATCATCGCCATCATCATCATCATCATCATCATCATCATCGCCATCATCATCGCCATCGCCATCATGATCATCATCATCATCATCATCATCATCATCATCATCGTCATCCTGTGCCCTGCCGCCGTGGCGTTGGCGATCATGGCCCTCTATACGAATCTATCCCTTGTCTCTGCAAGTACATCTCCCATCTTCTCTGTCCTCAGCCACCCTGCAAGTCCGTCCAGTATTTTCTCTCTGAGTTTGCCTGATATTCTCTTTCCTTTCCAGCTTTCCTGTTGTTACCAGAATGATTGGATTTATTAAATAAGATGTGCAGAGACAGGTCAAGTTTTAAGATGCGGGCTGAAACTGAAATCAACACGTCAGAAATGGCTTCGATAAAATGACAACATTCTGGTTCGGATTTTCTCGATACGTGTATGTACGTTGTTTTGCCACACTGCGCGGTGGTTGTTGCTGCAAACTCGTGGTGGGTGTGCATGCTGGTTATATGCATATTTCCAAAACGCAAGACACTGCATCATCATATTATGTGCCTGCCGCGTGGCGTTGGCGATCATGCCTCCATACGAATCTGTCCTTGTCGCTGACAAGTAACATCTCCCACCTCTCTCTGTTTCCTCAGCACCCTGCACGTCGGGTGTCCAATATTATTCTCCATGCGTCTACCTGGTGATCTCTTTCTCTCCCCAGTCTTCCATGTTTTGACCGGGGTTCTAATTTTTTTTCTTTCCACATAAAATGTCTTTTAAATGTTTCTTGCATTTTCCTAATCTTCTTTATTAATGATCATCTTGTACCTGCCTCCTTCAAGGCTGTCTCGTTTTTGTTTTTTGTTTTTAAGTTGTTTTTATTTGTTTGTTTGTTTGTTTGTTTGTTTCTTTGTTTGTTTGTTTGTTTGTTTTTGCTGTGCATGGAACTCTCAACCACATTTCGTTTACCTCAATTTTGTTCAGACATTGTGTGTCGATTGTCCACGCCTCACAACTTTATAACAGTATCGGTTCTATAGAACACCCAAGAACTCTCTTCCTGATGTTAATTGACAAGCACTTGTTGATAAGAACGCGTTTTATCTTCTTGAATGCTGTTTTGGCTTGGCCGACTCTGCTGGCTATTTTTGATGTGCAATCTGCAGTCTGGTGAGATGATCGTTCCCAGATACTTTAACTTATCAACCTGTCTCAGTGTTGTGCCATTTGCTGTCATGACATGATCTAAAGGGGTTTAAACATGCGCGTTAGATGTTCTGCGAGCGTATACATCATCATATCATCATCATCAGGTGCCGCACGGCGTTGGCGACCATAGACTTCCAACCATCTCTATCTCTCGTTGCCCCCAGCATCTCCCCCACCCTCCTCATCCCCAGCCACTCTGCAAGTCCGTCCAGTATTCTCTCCCTGGGTCTACCTGGTGCTCTCTTTCCCTCCAGCTTGCCCGTTGTGACCAGTTTCTCCAAATCCCCCTTCCTCATAAAATGGCCTATAAATGTTGCTTGTCTTTTCCTAATCTTCCTTATGAGTGATCTACTTGTGTCTGCCTCCATCATGACTGTCTCGTTTGTTGTCTTTGCTGTCCACAGAACTCTCAACATTCTTCTGAGAAACCACATCTCGGAGCGTATACATACGAAATGAATTTAGGCGTTAGCAGGTCTCCCGCACATGCTGAGCTGGGAGATCGGAAAAATCTCCACCTTTTACGCCATCAGGCGGGAAGTTCCGAAGCAGGATCGAACCCAAACCTTTCGTTGGATGTCTGATGTCTTACCCACTACACTATTGCGCTTGTCGCTGTATCAAATGAGTCGACCAACGCGCTAAACTGACAGCAGAGTGTCCATCACAGAGACGAACGTAGAAGGGTGGACACAGTGGACAGCTGATTAGCAGGCTGGGGAGGGGGAGGGGGAGGTGGTAGGGGGGAGATACAAGGCTGTTTGTCTTAACCTACCCTGCGGCTACTGTCAATGTGACACATCGTGATAAATGACCGCCGACGCTATTTCATTCTCTCTGTCTGTCTGTCTGTGTGTGTGTGTGTGTGTGTGTGTGTGTGTGTCTCTCTCTCTGTCTCTGTCTCTCTGTCTCTGTCTGTGTGTCTGTCTGTCTCTCTCTGCCCCCCTCTCTCTCATTCACTCCTTCTCTCTCTGTTTCTGTCTCTGTCTGTCTGTCTGTCTGTCTCTCTCTCTCTGCCCCCCTCTCTCTCACTCACTCTTTCTCTGTCTGTCTGTCTCTCTCTGTCTCTCTCTGTCTCTGTCTCTCTGTCTCTGTCTCTCTCTCTCTCTCTGCCCCCCTCTCTCTCACTCACTCTTTCTCTGTTTCTGTCTCTGTCTGTCTGTCTGTCTGTTTCTCTTTTTGTCTGTTTGTCTCTCTCTGTCTCTCTTTGTCTGTCTGTCCCTGTCTCTCTCTCTGTCTGTCTGTCTGTCTCTCTCTCTTTCTTTCTGACTGTCTCTCTATCTCTCTGTCTCCCCCCTCTCTCTCTTTATCTTTCTCTGTCTGTCTCTGTCTGTCTCTGTCTGTCTCTGTCTGTCTCTGTCTGTCTGACCCTGTCTCTCTCTCTCTCTCTCTCTCTCTCTCTCTCTGTGTCTCTGTCTGTCTTTCTCTCTCTCTCTCTTTCTTTCTTTCTGTCTCTCTATCTCTCTGTCTCCCCACCCTCTCTCTCTTTATCTCTCTCTCTCTCTCTATCTTTCTCTGTCTGTCTCTTTTTGTCTGTCTGTCTCTGTCTGTCTGTCTGTCTCTGTCTCTGTCTCAGTCTCAGTCTCTGTCTCAGTCTCAGTCTCAGTCTCAGTCTCTGTCTGTCTCTCTCTCTCTCTCTCTTCCTCCCTCCCTCTCTCTGTCTCTCTGTGTAGTCGGTTTATGAAAGGATTTCTTTTATATTCCCGATTCTAAGCCGATAGTCAGACTAGCAAAGACGACGTCAAATTGCTTATTGTCACTTACGTGCTACGTTACGTATCTGATAATCCTGCAGTCTTAAGACTGAAGACTTCGTGCCACATTTCCTTCATTCTCTCCTGGTCCTCTGTCTCTCTCATGGAACTGCTAAAGTTGAGGCCTGTACGTTTTTGGGGGTTTGTGTATGTGTGTGTTTGTGCGTGTGTGTGTATGTGTGTGTGTGTCTGTGTGTGCGTGTGTGTGTGGTGTTTGTGTGTGTGTGCGTGTGTATGTGTGTGTGCGTGTGTGTGCGTGTGTATGTGTGTGTGTGTGTGTGTGTGTGTGTGTGTATTGTTTAAAGCCCATCCGACTGCGTAGAGCCGTATCAGGGCTACAACCGCAAACCAAACTTCTATAGGAAAAAAAAAAGAAAGAAATTTAAGTACATATATATCAAAGGAGATGCCTCTGGCGTTGACAATTCTGTCAAAGTTATCGCACGGGGGATTTCAA
This sequence comes from Monoplex corrugatus, assembly GCA_030674185.1. Lineage (NCBI taxonomy): Eukaryota > Metazoa > Mollusca > Gastropoda > Littorinimorpha > Ranellidae > Monoplex > Monoplex corrugatus. The sequence continues at coordinate 68,237,028 of JAPXFY010000018.1, forward strand.
AAAACATACCTGAATACAAATGTAAACATTCGTAGGGATACAAAAAATGTAAACATTCGTAGGGATACAAAAAATGTAAACATTCATAGGGATACAAAAAAATGTAAACATTTGTAGGGATACAAAAAATGTAAACATTCGTAGGGATACAAAAAAATGTAAACATTTGTAGGGATACAAAAAATGTAAACATTCATAGGGATACAAAAAATGTAAACATTCGTAGGGATACAAAAAATGTAAACATTCGTAGGGATACAAAAAATGTAAACATTTGTAGGGATACAAAAAATGTAAACATTCGTAGGGATACAAAAACATAAAAACGGGCCTAAATTACCGGCATATCTCATTTTCCTAGAGCCAAAAATGCACTTAACATGTACCCAATTATCAGTCTTAAGAAAAAGTACGTAAGACTTTATCGAACACATACAGGTGAATGACTGGATCAGCAAGGCAGAAAATGACAGGAAGAAATGACAGAAAGCAAGGGAGGAGGAAAGAAACAAAGAGAGTGACAGAAAAGAGGAAATTTCTAGCACAGAATTTCCAGAAGGTGGAGATGCTATTTATACTGAAAGAGCCCCCCCCCCTCCACCCCCCACCCCCACCCCATCCCCCGGCATCCTCACGGGGAGGTGTTTGGGGGTACAAGCTTGTACCACTGATAAAAGGAGAATTTCCTCTTCTTCTTGGCGTACGCTGCTACACAATCATCTGAGTCCGGGCGATGAATGCAGCCGTCTTTTCCAGTTCCTGTCTGCAGCCATGGAGTTTGGTTGTCAGCGGAGTGTCTATCGGCCACACGTCCTGCCTTGCCACCTGGTGAAGGGAACATCTTTGGAGTATATGCTCCGTGGTTTGGTCTTCTTGACCGCAGGGACAGGTTGGGGAGGGCGCCAGCTTCAGTTTGCGGTACATGTGGCTGTTCAGCCTATTGTGACCAGTGCGCAACCTCACCAGGGCAACTTGCTGCTCTCTAGGTGGTAGTCATCCCTGTGTCGTCTCGGCATGGAAAGCGCTCTGATGATGCCCCTCTTCTCACTGTAGTTGACGCTGTTGTTAGGTTGTTCTTCTCTGGCTCTATCCTCAGCAAGGATATCAGCTCGCTCATTCCCGGAGACTCCACAGTGGGCAGGAATCCACTGCAGAACTGCTCTTCTGGTTGTTGCAACCTGGTGCAGAGCTCTAGACAGGAGGGGGAGAGTGTTGTTATGGAATGCCTGCAGCACGGAGAGGGCATCAGACAAGAAGACAACTTGTCTGCAATCACAGTCTGTAGCCTGAATCATGGAGGCCGCCTGCATGAGTAAGAAGAACAACAAAAGGAGCAGAAGAGACTGCAATGACTGCACAGAATCTCTCTGCTGAGTTTTGAGGGCAAGGTCCTTTGTCCAGATTGTCCTGAACAGGCTCCAGAAATTTGCACAGAGGTTTTTACGCATAGTCACACAGTCACACAAAGATAATTTGCTGAGGCGTTGAAAATCCCATTCACACATTATGATCACCTGGCTACAGCTGTAGTTGATTCAGTAGTTCATATACCTCGGCTTTACGGTGACAGTGGCTTCCGCTCAGAGCGCTTCACAATTGACATGATCTTTTACTTGAAGAGCTGCAAGAGAAGTACGAGAGCAGAGGATGCCCTTATATGTTATATGTTGTGTACATCGATCTAATCAGAGCCTTCGACTTTATCAGTCGCGACCGCCTGTTTAGGATCTTTGACAAACTAGATGTCCCCTTTAGCTCTTCAACATGATCTGGTCTTTTCATACACACAATTATGGAAAGCGTTACTCAGTTCGGCCGTGCATTGTCCATCACCTTCGACATCTGTAAGCGGTGTTAGGCAAAGTTGTCTACTGGCACCCACTCTCTTTGGCATCTTCTTTACAGTGATGCTAAAGCACCCCTTCCGCCAGTCAGTGGACTGGGCGTGCTTAAGTACGAGATATGAAAACACGCTCTGTGTTCTAAAGCTTAAATTAAAAGCTAAGACTGAAGTTTGGCGGGTCCGCAATAGAGATATGCTATTTATTGATGATGATGCTTCTCTGGTCACATATTCACAAGAGCAGTTGCAGAGGTTCATGCACTAGTTCAGAGCTTATGTTGACTTCAGCTTCATCATCATCATCATCATCATCATCATCGTCGTCATTATCGTCATCTCTCTCTCTCCCCCCCTCTCCCCCCCCCCCCCCCACTTCCATCCTCTCTCTCGCATGACACGGTGATGACCGATTAGCCATTCAAACGAGTTGGCACACAGCTGACATCGACATCCTCTCGTCGACATCCCCTTCACCTCATCGCATCTTCTGTACACCCCTCCTTCCCCCCGAAATTCCATCCACTCTCTCCCCCCCCTACCTCACTCATCCTTCCCTTCCGCCTGTCTCCTTCCGCCCACCACCACCCCACCTTTCCGCCCTCACTCAGTTCTATTCCTTGCCCCTGTGGCTATGAAGTTTTAGCGGAAATGAAATAGACACGCTTGTATGAAAGGCGGGGTGAATGTGAATGTGACGGGTCTGTTTCCTTTATGTCGTCTGCTTCTTCTTGGCTTTGCTTCCCTTTTCCTCCTCCATTTTTTTTCTGTTTACTTCTTGAAGGACAGACGAAAATAACTCGAAAGATTATTTGAGGAGTTCTTTTTATTTTCCTGCTTCTCTGTCTGTCTGTCTGTCTCTCTCTCTCTCTCTTCGTTTGTTTTATTAAATGTGTCTACTTGTTTATTAACATTTCCTTATTTTTTGTTTGTGTTTGTTTTGGTTTGTGTGTGTGTGTTTGTGTGTTTGTGTTTGTGTTCTGTTTGCTTGCTTGTCTGTTTTTTATTTGTTCATTCGTTCGTTTGTTTCTTTGTTTGTTTCTTTCTTTGTTTCGTTTGCTGGACAAAATTTTCAAGTACGCTTGAATAAAGGAATTAGCTAATTCGGTTTTTGTCTGTTTTGTTTGTTTGTTTGTTTGTTTGTTTGTTTGTTTGTTTGTTTGTTTGTTTGATTGTTTCGTTTGCAGGATATGATTTTCAAGTACGCTTGAATAAAGGAATTAGCTAATTCGGTTTTTGTCTGTTTTGTTTGTTTGTTTGTTTGTTTCTTTCTTTCTTTCTTTCGTTTCGTTTGCGGGACGTAATTTTCAAGTACTCTCGATTATGCGATTGAGCTAGATCGGTTGGTTTGGTTTGGTTGGTTTGGTTGGTTTGGTTTTGGGTTTTGGGTTTGGGTTGGGTTTTGGGTTTGGGGTTTGGGGGTGGGGGTTGGGGTTTTGGGGGTTGGGGGGTTTGGAGGGGTTGGGGGGTTTCGGGGTTAAGGGTTTAGGGTTAAGGGTTTAGGGTTAAGGGTTAAGGGTTAAGGGTTTAGGGTGAAGGGTTTAGGGTTAAGGGTTTAGGATGAAGGGTGAAGGGTGAAGGGTTAAGGGTTTAGGGTTAAGGGTTTAGGGTTTAGGGTTAAGGGTTTGGGGTTAAGGGTTTGGTGTTAAGGGTTTGGGTTAAGGGTTGGGGTTAAGGGTTTGGGGTTAAAGGTTAAGGGTTTGGTTGGCTGGTTGAGGGTTTGTGGTGTAAGGGTTTGTGTTTAGGGTTCGGGGTTAAGGGTTGGGTTAAGGGTTTAGGGTTAAGGGTTAAGGGTTAAGGGTTTAGGGTTTAGGGTTAAGGGTTAGGGTTTAGGGTTTAGGTGTTAAGGGTTTGGGGTTGAGGGTTTGGGTTAAGGGTTTGGGGTAGGTTTGGTTAAGGGTTTGGTTAAGGTTTGGTTGGTTGGGTTGGTTGGTTGGTTAAGGGTTTGGGGTTAAGGGTTTGGGGTTAAGGGTTTGGGGTTAAGGGTTTAGGGTTCAGGGTTTGGGGTTTGGGGGTTTGGGGTTAGGGGTTAGGGGTTAGGGGGTTGGGGTTAGGGGTTAAGGGGGTTAGGGGGTTGGGTTTGGGGGGTTGGGGTTAGGGGGTAGGGGGTAGGGGGTAAGGGTTTAGGGGTTAGGGGTTGGGTTGGTTGGTTGGCAGGCTGGCTTGCTTGCTTGCTTGCCTGCCTGGCTGCCAGCCTGCCTGGCTGCCTGTTTGTTTTTGTTTGTTTGTTTGTTTGTTTAATGATCATCGCACTTAGAAAGTTTTTCTTTGTGCTCATCTTCCTTTTTCTTTGTTCCATTTTCTACGCCACCTTAATGGGCCACAGAAGCTGGCACACTGTTACAATGCGATAATGATTGTGACAATATGGATGATACTCATGGTGCTACAGATATCCATCTACGATTGAGACTGCGTGACAGGGCTGTACTGCGTGACAGGGCTGTACTGCACGCTTACTGTCATGAGATATCCTGACGTCAACCAGGCCCGAGACATGCAGACACCTGCGATGTTGGCCAGAAGACTTGAACACGTAGATTCATAGTCGGATCATAGTTGGATATGCGAATGGAACGCTAGTTTTCTTGTCTTTATATTTCACAAGAACACAAACCATTCATTGTTAGCTTCATATAAAAGTTGTTTGTCTAAAATCACTTTAGTGAATAGACAGTACAACTTTTATGGCTGATCTTTGTTTTTAATCATTTGTATGTTGAGTTATGGACATTTTTCAGTATCTCATTAAATCAAACACATTGAGGTTTAAACTCGAGAAACATGTTAAAACTTGTTAGAATATGAAAATCGAAGTTGAAATTGCTATATGATTAAGAGTCTTAACAATGATTTTATCATTCAAAACTGGAAGTAAAAACTTCATAATACAACGAACTGTGTTTAAATCATTTCTGCCAAAAAGTATCGAACGGGTAAAGAGAGAGACAGACAGACAGAGACAGAGACAGATAGAGAGAGAGACAGACAGAGAGACAGAGAGACAGACAGACACAGAGAGACAGACACAGACAGAGAGACAGACACAGAGAGACAGAGAGATAGAGAGACAGACACATAGACAGAGAGAGAGAGGGGGAGAAAGAAAGGGAGAAAGGGAGAGAGACAGACAGACAGACAGACACACACAGAGGACACTGCGATCATATTTTTTTGTAGCCAGAGACGTTTTGTCTGTGTCTCCGGGCTGTGTCTGGGTGGGTGTCCTTCTGTCGCACAGATACACAAACAGATGGAGAGAGAGAGAGAGACAGAAAGAGAGACAGACATACAGACAGACAAACCAGACAGACAGACCGACAGACAGACCGATCGACAGACAAAGGCAGACAAAGAGAAACAGACAGACAGACAGACACAGAGAGATCCATCAGTAGATATATACTTTGTCCGTGGTTGACATATGACCCGGAAAGGGAAATGAGGAACCCATTGATCATAATAATGGTCAATGACAGGTGGTGTCAGGAAAAGAATGTGAAATCATGGATGGAATGCAGTAACGGGACTTGTCATCGGCAGACTGATGGACCAGACTGATTGTGGTCTTAGTATCTCTGCCACTATCTATCTTCACTTCGACAACAGGTCTGTACTCTCTCTCTCTCTCTCTCTCTCTCTCTCTTTCTCTCTCTCTCTCTCTCTCTCTCTCTCTCTGTATTCTCTCTCTTTCTCCGTCTCTTTGTCTCTATGTCTCTGTCTCTTTCTCTGTCTCTCTCCTCTCTCTGCCTCTGTCTCTTTTTTCTGTCTGTCTGTGTCTGTCTGCATGTCTGTCTCTCTGTCCGTCTCTCTGTCCGTCTCTGTCTGTCCGTCTCTCTGTGTCTGTCTGTCTCTCTCTCTGTGTCTGGTATATGTCTGCCTGTCTCTCCGTTTGTCTGTCTGTCTATCTCTGTAAGTCTGTCTATCTTTTTCTACCTCTGTATCTTTGTCTCTGTCTCTCTCTCATTCTCTCTCCCTCTCTCTCTACCTCCCTCTTTCTCTCTCCCTCTATTTATCTGCCTAATTATCTGTCTGTGTGTCTGCCTGCCTGTCTGTCTGTCTGACAAAGGGACACCCACCCAGACAGAGCCCAGATATACAGACAAAATGTCTCTAGCTACAAAAATATATAACAATAGTGTCGTATTTCTGAACGTCCATAAAAGTTAAATGTTTTACTTTACTCTTCTTGTATGATCGATGGGGTTTTTTTTTTCTTTGTTTTTTTTTTTTTTTTAGAAATATCTATCAGTTTCTTTGATATGGTATTTTCAGAGCAATTAAATGACTGTAATGGCTGGGTTACGGAGACACATAGACGACAAGACAAGATATAAGTCTCCATTACCACCACAACCACCCCTGTGGGGATGCCGGAGGGCGAGGGGGGAGGGGAGAGGGAGGAAGGGGGAGGGGGTATTTCAGTATATACACTAATTGTACCTTGGGGGTAGGGAGGAAGGGGGAGGGGGTATTTCAGTATATACACTAATTGTACCTTCTGGACAATTTATGCTAGAAATTTCCTCTTGTCTGACGCTTAGTTTCTCGCTTGCTTCTTTGCTTTCTGTCGCCTCTTCCGATCATATTCTGGCTTACCAGTCACCTGTATGTGTTCTGTGAAGCATTACATACTTTCTATTGAGACATAGTTGGATATATGGATTAAGAGAGAATGCTGGACGGACTTGCAGAGTGGCTGGGGATGAGGAGGGTGGGGGAGATGCTAGGGGCAACGAGAGATAGAGATGGAAGTCCATGGTCGACAACGCCATGCGGCAGGGCACCTGATGATGATGGATCCAGCTCTAAGCAATTGCGATGTGTCACACGTAATTTAAGCCAGGTGGGTTATATATATATATATATAACATGTTTTAGTGTCATTAGTTATGTCTATACCTTTGTATTCAGATTTGGTCGTCAAAAACTCCCTGATGATAAATTGAGCACAGTGATCAACGCCAGGGGCATATCCTTCAATAATGTGCGCGAATGCATTGATGTGTGGACTTGATGTCCTTTTTCCACGTGTTTTTCCCCCCAGGGTCAGCGAGATGCTGGATGTGTGTAAATCGTTATAACCTTGATAAAGATCTGAGCAGACGATGGGCTTTAATATCAATCATAATGGTAAGTTTTAATCTTAGTCATTTTCTCTGCATCCATTCACCCCTACATCCGCCTTCACTTATTTCTGTTGTTCTTGTTGTTGGTGGTGGTCCTTAAAAAAGGAAGGAAAGGAAGAGAGACGGAAGGAAGGAAGGAAAGAAAGAAAGAAAGAACAGAAGGAAAGAAAGAAAGAACGAAAAAAACGAAAGAAAGAACGAAAAAACGAAAGAACTAAAGAAAGAAAGAACATAAAGAAAGAAGAGAAAAGCAGAACTCTGACTTACTATACTAATCAAACCACGGCAACAAGAGAGAAAGAAAGTAAGAAAGAACGAAAGGAAGTAAGAAAGAAAGAAAGAAAAGTAAAGGAGCAGAAAATAGAACTCTAAATCACTATACTAACCAAACCACGCTAAGAAAGAAAGAAAGAACAGAAAGAAAGAACAGAAAGAAAGAAAGAAAGAACAGAAAGAAAGAACAGAAAGAAAGAAAGAAAGAAAGAAAGAAAGAACAGAAAGAAAGAACAGAAAGAAAGAACAGAAAGAAAACAGAAACAACAGAAAACAAACAGAAACAACAGAAACAACAGAAAACAACAGAAAGAACAAAAAAAGAAAGAACAGAAAGAAAGAACAGAAAGAAAGAACATAAAGAAAGAAAAAGAACAGAAAGAAAGAACAGAAAGAAAGAACAGAAAGAAAGAAAGAAAGAACAGAAAAGAACAGAAACAGAACAGAAAAAAGAACAGAAAGAAAGAACAGAAAGAAAGAACAGAAAGAACAGAAAGAAAGAACAGAGAAAGAAAGAAACAGAAAGAAAAGAACAGAAAAAGAAAGAACAGAAAGAAAGAACAGAAAGAAAGAACAGAAAAAGAAACAACAGAAACAACAGAAAAACAACAGAAAGAAACAACAAAAGAAACAACAGAAACAAAAAAGAAACAACAGAAACAACAGAAAGAAACAACAGAAACAACAGAAAGAACAGAAACAACAGAAGAAACAACAGAAACAACAGAAAGAACAGAAAGAACAGAAAACAGAAACAGAAGAAAAGAACAAAAGAAACAACAGAAACAACAGAAACAACAGAAACACAGAAACAACAGAAAGAAACAAAGAAACAACAGAAACAACAGAAACAACACAAAGAAACAAACAGAAAGAACAGAAACAACAGAAACAGAAACAACAGAAACAGAAACAACAGAAAAACAGAAACAACAGAAAGAACAGAAACAACAGAAAGAACAGAAACAACAGAACAACAGAAACAACAGAAACAACAGAAACAACAGAAACAACAGAAACAACAGAAAGAACAGAAAGAACAGACAAAGAACAGAAAGAACAGAAAAACAGAAAGAACAGAAAGAACAGAAACAACAGAAACAACAGAAAACAACAGAAACAACAGAAAAACAGAAAGAACAGAAACAACAGAAACAACAGAAACAACAGAAAGAAACAACAGAAAGAACAGAAAACAACAGAAAAGAACAAAAGAAACAACCAGAAACAACAGAAAGAAACAGAAACAACAGAAACAGAACAGAAACAACAGAAACAGACAAAGAACAGAAACAACAGAGAAAACAACAGAAAAGAACAGAAACAACAGAAAGAAACAACAGAAACAACAGAAACAACAGAAAGAAACAACAGAAAACAACAGAAACAACAGAAACAACAGAAACAACAGAAACAACGAAACAACAGAAAGAACAGAAACAACAGAAACAACAGAAACAACAGAAAAACAGAAAGAAACAACAGAAACAACAGAAACAACAGAAAGAAACAGAAAAACAAAGAAACAACAGAAAACAGAAAGAAACAACAGAAACAACAGAAACAACAGAAACAACAGAAAAACAGAAACACAGAAAACAGAAACAACAGAAAACAGAAACAACAGAAACAACAGAAACAGAAACAACAGAAACAACAGAAACAACAGAAAGAACAAAGAACAGAAAAACAAACAAGAAACAAACAGAAACAACAGAAACAACAAACAACAGAAAAACAGAACACAGAAAAACAGAAAGAACAGAAACAACAGAAACAACAGAAACAACAGAACAACAAACAACAAAACAACAGAAACAGACACAGAAACAACAGAAACAGAAACAACAGAAAAACAGAAACAACAGAAACAGAACAAGAGAAACAACAAAAACAGAAACAACAGAAAAACAGAAACAACGAAGAAACAACAGAAAACAGAAACAACAGAAACAGAAAAACAGAAACAACAGAAAAAGAAACAGAAAAAAAAAAGAAAGAAAAAGAACAGAAAGAACAGACAGAAAGAACAGAAAGAAGAACAGAAAGAAAGAAAGAACAGAAAGAAAGAAAAACAGAAAGAAAGACAGAAAGAACAGAAAGAAAGAAAAGAACGAGAAAGAAAAACAGAAAGAAAGCAAGAAAGAAAGAAAGCACAGAAGAAAGAACAGAAAGAAAGAACAGAAAGAAAGTACAGAAACGAAAAGCAAACCTCTGAATTACTGTCATAATTAAATCATGTTCACAGCTTTCCCTTTTTGATAAAACAATAGCATCTCCCCCCCCCCCCCTATAGTTTCCTCCTTCCATCCCTGGGCTCCCCCTTCTCTCCCCCGCCCAAGTTCCCTCCCTTCCTCCTTGGGAATCCCCCCTCTCTCCCCCCAAAGTTCCCTCCCCCCTCCCTTCCTTGGGGCTTCTTCCTCCATCACAAAGTTCCCTCCTCCTCCCTTGGGGCTCCCCCTCTCTCCTCCCCAAAATTCCCTCACTCCTTGAGGCTCCCCCCTCTCTCCCTCCCTCCCACCAAGTTCCCTCCCTCCTTCCCTTGGGGCTCCCTCTTCTTCTCCCCCCTCCCTTGGGCTCCCCCTCTCTCCCCCCCAAAGTTCCTCCCTCCCTCCCTTGGTGCTCCCCCTCCCCCTACCCAAAGTTCCCTCCCTCCCTTGGGGCTCCCCCTCCTCTTCCAAAGTTTGCCTCTCCTCCTTGGGGCTCCCCCTTCCTCCCCCCCCAAAGTTCTCCTCCGTTGAGGCTCCCCTCCCCCCCTTCTCCTCGTTAGCCCCCTCTCCCACAAAGTTCCCTCCCTCCTTTTGGGCCCCCCAAACTTCCCTCCCTTCCTTGGGGCTCCATCCTCAAAGTTCCCTCCCTCCCTCCCTCCCTTGGGGCACCCCCTCTCTCCCCCCAAAGTTCCCTTTCTCCCTTTCGACTCCCCCTCTCTCCCCCCGGCCACAAGTTCCCTCCCTTCCATGGGGCTCCCCCTCCCTTCTGAAAGTTCCATTCCTCTTGGGGCTCCCCTCCTGAAGTTCCCTCCCTCCCTTGGAGCTTCCCCTCTCTCCCCGCCCAAAATTCCCTCCCTTGGGGCTCCCCCTCTCTCTACCCCCAAAGTTCCCCTTCCTTCCCCCACAAAGTTCCCTCCCTCTCTAGGGGCTCCCCTTCTCTCCCCCCCCCCGCCCAAAGTTCCCTCCCTCCTTTGAGCCCCCTCTCTTCCCCCACCAAAGTTTCCCTCCCTCCTCCCAGCCCCTCTCTTCCCCCCGCCCAAAGTTCTCTCCCTCCCTTTGGACTCCCCGTTTCTTCCCCCCCCTCCCAAAGTCCAAAGTTCCCTCCCTCCCTTGGGGCTCCCCTCTCTCCCTCCCGCCCAAAGTTCCCTCCCTCCTTGGGGCTCACTCTCTCCCCCCAAATTCCCTCCCTTTCTCCCTTGGGGCTTTCCCCCTCCCCCCAAAGTTTCCTCCCTTCCTTGGGGCTCCCTTGGCTCCCACCCCCCTCCAAAGACCCTACTCCCCCTCCCAATTTCCCTAAGTTTCTTCCGATTAGCCCCCTTCTGAATTCCATGTTCCCTCCCCCTTTGCCTTTTCGCCGTTCAATTAAGTTCTCTCCCCTCCGAGCCTTCCCAAAAAGGTCTACACCCTTGTTCTGTTTCCTAAAGTTGCCTCCCCTCCTCTGTTCCACCCTGTTGGTCCTCCACCAAAGTTCCCTCCCCTTGGTATCCCTCCTTCAAAGTTTTCTCCCATCTTCCCCTCCCAATCCCAATCCCTGGAACACCTCTTGGTACAGTCCTTACCTTAACATTTCACAAAGTTGCAGCCTTTCTCTAGAAATTTATTCACGTGGCTTGGTCATGTTCGCCGCATGCAGGATACTCAATCCCTGAAGATACACTGTACGGAGAGCTCACTGCAGGATCCTGGCACACAGGGCCTTCTCTGCTGCTATAATCTCGCAAATGAGACCTGAAATCAGCTGATATCAGTGTGTCTACCTGCAAAGAGACAGCTACAAATCTCTGTGCCTAGTACAAGCACGGTCACCGCAGATGAAAAGCGATCTTTGTTGTTGTTGGAGAGAGGGAAAAAAAGCTGCAGCAGCGATCACCTATCAACCTTCACGTGCGTCAGCTGTGCCGAGGACTGCCACTCAAGAATCACCTTGTTCAACCACAGCTGATGATGTTCACCATCCAACTCCTCAATCGAGTGCATCCATTGTCTAATCAGATGGGTCCATCAATTCAAAAATTATCCTTTTGTTATTGTTCATGGTGGTTGCAGCTTTGCTGACCATTTTAGAGGCGAGGCGAGGGTTCGAATCCAGACGGAGGACAGATTTCCATTAAAAAATTGGTCACAACAGAAGAGCATCCAACGGTCGGGAACCGGATGCTATCCAGTCCCCTTAGACTGTGAGGAGTTCAGAGTCAAAACATTTGCTTGACTGGCTTTCCCCACAGTTTAATACTGACACGTGACTAGACACTGACTTTCAGGAACAGTTCAGAGTATGTCCACAAAAGACCGGATCACACAGGGAAAGTCTAGATTTACGGAACTCTGTGGTCTGATTCCCCACTCTTCCTTTCTTCAATTTGCTCCTTCTAAAAATGAAAGATGCTCCCAGGATTCACCAAAAGGAGAAGAGAATGGTGAATCTATCTGCGCCAACCTAGTACCGACTGGAAATCCACAACGGACCAGAAGTAGAAGAAAAAAAGTGAATTCCCGTGTGCTGTGGAAGCAGATTCTCTACCAAGCGCGGCATGAGGATCCACAGGACTTAAAGGGTAAATGAACAGCAGGGCTCTGCAGATACAATGTCGGAAAACCAGGACCAAGAATCAAATCACAGGGCCAAGGACATCCATGATGATTGTTCAGACGAAGCTGTACTGGAGATGCTAAGCCAGAAACTCAATCTACCCGTCAACAAATGCAAAAGAGGAACGGGAAAGGCTGAATTAAAAAAAACATCCACTACGTGCGCTGATCCACACTGAAACTCTAACTATCCACGTTAAGATATTCTGTATATGCAACATGCAGGGACGCCTGTGGAGTAAAACAGCCAGAGAAATCCACACATTAGCGTTAGGTGAGAATATCCAGAGGAAAAAAGGGATCTTGAAGAAACAAACCTGCTTCATAATTTGAGAAAAAAAAAAGGATTACAAAAAACATGAAAGGGAAACAGCAAGGAGGAGGTGCAGCAAAAAAGACGACCCAAAATTACTTCAGACACCTCTTCCAGTTTGGCAGTAAATTATACCAGCTTCCCAAATCTGGGACACTCACAATGGATAAAACGGCTCTGGAACAGAATCACAGGAAAGCACTCCAATCGTCAGGACGAAACATCACTTGAAATCGTCATCTGGGCGTAAAGAAATATTTTATCTGCTGCACGAGGAAATGTCTACTTGTCCTCAAGTGGCTCCAGAAACTTATGATCAGCATGCAGGAACCTGAAGATTTGCGACCAATGGATTGTGGCAGATAGAGTATACATTCCAAAAGAACAGAATTCGAATGATAACTAGTTCAGACAACTATCACTTCTGAACTAAAATGGAATTCATCCTCTGCCAAGGCTGCAAGGCTAACACCTTACGGACAATGAATGCCTGGCTTTGTAAGTCCAGAGAAGAGGCTTTCCGGCTTTCCAGAAATGTCTGGCTGTGAAGAGCATGCCACAACGATTGGGAAGCAATCCAAAAAGATAAAACAGAGAAGAGGAATCTCGATGTGAATTGCACTCCAAAGATGTGGTGGCCACTCTCAGAATCGGTTTCATTCTCAGTTCTGTTTAACTCTTGCCCTCGAATCTGGTGAAATCAGAGGGAAATCAGATGATCTTGTGTGCCCACTCTGCCAGGGCAAACAAACAGTGGAACTTGCCCCAAGCTCATGCAAAGTAGCACTAACCCAAGGAAGGTACACATGGAGGCACGATCGAGGGCTTCAAAAGCTCGCTCTTTTATTTTGCTTCTTGTGTTCCTCTTCTTCTTCGTCTTGACTGATATTGTTTTTCAATGTACACATGTTTACTTCTGGTTGTCATTTGTTTTGTTCTTAATGTTTACTATTCTGTTTTGTTTTTTTAATCTTCAATTTCTTGTTCCTGTGCCTGCTGTATTTTTGGTTCTTGTTAATCGTAGTTGTGTCGTCGGTTTGTTCTCCTGTTGTGTGTTTGTTTTGTCTTCTGTACTTGCTGTTGTCGTTTTTGCTGCTTTTTGTTCTTGCTCTTATCCGGACTTTTTTCTCTACGAGTTCTTGTTGACTGTTGTTGCTGTTCTCGTGTGCTTGTTTGACTTCTGGTTGACTTCGGTCTTTGTCTTCAGTTGGTTTTGTTGTTGTTGTTAGTTGTTGTTGTTTTGGTAGATCTATTCTTTTTGTCTACTTGTTTGACTTGTATAATTTTGTTATATTCTCTCGTTGATTTTGCTGATCTTTTTTTAATTTTTTTTTATTAATCTTCTTGTTAGTGGTGGTTGTTTTTCTTTGTCCTTTTTTTTTTGCTTTGCCATTCCTCTTCGTGCTCTTTGTGTTTTAGTTGTAGCATGTGTTGACATTGTTTATGTTCATGCTGTTGTGGTTTTTCGTTTGTTTTGTGTGTTTTTTTTTTCGGCGTTTGGGAGGGGCATGTTTATTTTTCTAGTATTTTCCTTGTAATTTGTCATTTTCTTCATGTTGTTGACTTTGGTGTTGTTCTTGATTTTGTTACTTTAATATTTGTATTTGTTTTGTGCTTGTTCTTGCTGCTCTTGTTGGTCTTTTTTTTCTTGTTTTTATTTATTTAATTATTTTTGCTTGTTCTATTCCTTGGTGGCGATAGTGTTCTGGCTTTCGCGATGTGTTGATATTGCTAATATATTTTTGCTGGTGTACTTTTTGCTCTTCTGTACTTGTTCGTCCTGTTCTTGTTCCTTCTCTTGTTCTTGTTACGTTATTCCTTTCTTTTTTTTTTTTTATTGTTGTTTTTGACTTCTTGTTGTCTGCTTTTATGTTCGTATTTTCACTCTATCGTTCTTGTTATTGATGCCATATTTTCTTTCAGTGTCAGTATTTCTTTCCCCTTTCTCCGGTTTTGCTCTTGCTGTTTTGTGTTCATTTTTTTCTATTTTGTTGCTCACTTTCTTAATACAGTTTAAGCTGTGCTTTTTCCTCTGTTGCTTTTGGTCTTGTTTCCTTGTGATATTCGTTCCGTCTTTTTTTTAAAATCTTGATTCCGTTTATGTTGATGTTTTTCTTCTTTTTGATGTCCTTTTCTTGATATTGTTCCCTTTCACTCTTTTCCTTTGAGCTTTCGATGATGACTTGCAGTTGACGTTTTTTTTTTCTTTTTTGCTTTGCCTTGGGTTTCTGTTTTGAGTTGTAGTAGTAGTTTTTGTCTTATTGTCCTGTTTTGCGGTTGTTTTTGCTTTGTTTCTGTTCTGCTCAGTAATTTTTCTTATATGCGCTTCTTATGCTCTTAGTGTTGTGGTTCTGTTATTAGTTGACATTCTTATGTCCTCGCTGTTGTTTTTGCTCTTTTTATCTCGTTATTTCTGTCCTTGTTCCTTTGGGTTCTTTTTGACTTTGCTGTTTCTCTTCTTCTTCTTTGGCGTACGCTGCTACACAATCATCTGAGTCCGGGCGATGAATGCAGCCGTCTTTTCCAGCTCCTGTCTGCAGCCATGGAGTTTGGTTGTCAGCGGAGTGTCTGTCGGCCACACGTCCTGTCTGCCACCTGGTGAAGGCGACATCTTTGGAGTATATGCTCCGTGGTTTGGTCTTCTTGACCGCAGGGACAGGTTGGGGAGGGCGCCAGCTTCAGTTTGCGTACATGTGGCTGTTCAGCCTATCGTGACCAGTGCGCAACCTCACCAGGGCAACTTGCTGCTCTCTAGACAACAGGTGGTATCATCCCTGTGTCGTCTCGGCATGGAAAGCGCCCTGATGTTGCCCTCTTCTCACTGTAGCTGACGCTGTTGTTAGGTTGTTCTCTGGCTCCCTCCTTAGCAAGTTTCTATTCTTGTGTGCTTTTTTGATTTCCATTGACTTTGGTTTTTGGTTTTTTCGTTTGATTATTTGTATTTTTCGTGGATTTGTTGTAGTGGTGCTCTTGATGCTCCTTGTTTTGAATTGTCTTCGTTTTTGTTCTTGATTTTGCTCTCTTTGGATGTTTATTCTGATTTTTTTTCCTTGTTAGCGTTTGCTCGTGGTTTTTGTCGTCATTTTCCCTCTTTGCTTTTCATTTGCTTTTGGTCTTTTTGCTTTTGGTTCTGCATTGTTAATTTTTTTTTTATTCCCGATATTACTGGTGATCCTGATAAGTAGTTCTGCTATTTGTTGACATTGTTCTTATACTCTTGCTGTTTTGGGTTTTTATTGTCTACTCTAGTTCTTTTCTGTAATCGTTTATCTTTTTCTTCTTCTTGTATGTTGTTGATTTTGTTGTTCTTTTCGTTCATTTGTTTTGTGTTTGACTTGCTGTATATTCAGATTCTGATTTTTCTCTTTGTTTTTGATTTTGCCTGTTTGTAATCTTTTGCTCTTGTTTTTGGTACTTTTTTCCTTTTGTTTCTTTTCCTTTGTTTTTCGATTTATAACTTTCTTTTACTAGCTGTTATTAGTGTTCTTTGTGTTGTAGTTCTAGCATGTGTTGACATTCTTATGCATTTGCTGTGGGTTTTTCTTCTTCGTTTTTTGTTTGTTTTGTTTTTGTTTTTTGTTCGTGTGATTGTATAGTCCTATTACTTTTGTAGTTGTTCCCTTTCTTCACCTTGCTATTTTGGTGCAGTACTTAATTTTTATTTTTTCATTTTCGTTTTTCTTGTTCTTGTTTTCTTGTTCTTGTTGCTCTTATTGTTCTCTTTTGTCTTATTTTGTTGTGTTGTCATTTCTGCTCTGAATTTTTGGTTTGTAAGTTGCTGTTCCTTGGTGCCTTTGGAGTTGTAGTTCTGTCATGTGCTTGTTCCTCTCTTCTTTCTTTGACTTTGTTTGTTTGTTGGCTTTTCTTTGAGTATTGCTGCATTTTTCTTATGATTTTATTTTCTTTGCATTGTCTTTTTGTTCTTGTCATTAATCCTCTTTCTCCTTTGTTTCCTTCATTGTTTTGGTTTTGCAAAGCTTTGATTTTTGTGCTTGTGTGCATTTTTTTGTTTTTGTTTTCCATACCGTATTATTTTGTTGCTTTCTGAATATAGTTTTTTCTGTTGCTGTTGACTTTGCCACTAGTTATGTTCGTTTCGTTCTATTTTTTTATTCTTGATCTTGTTCTTTGTGATTATTTGTCTTCCTTTTGAGGTGCTTCGTTTTCTTTATTTTTGTTCTTTCACTCTTTGTGATTTGCTAGCAATAGTTTTGTTGCTAATGTTATCACAGATATTCTTTTCCGCTTCTTGTCGTTCTGCTTCTTGTCTCTTTTGCTCTTTCTTTTCTCTTACTTTTCGTACTGTGTTGTTTTGTTTCCGTATCTGTTTATTCGTGTTGACGCTGTTGTTATTAATTGTGAAATAATTTAGAGTTATGCATTTGCATATACTGCTTATTGTTTTTCTTTCTTTCTTTTTTTTCTTTTTTTTTTTTTTTTTGGGGGGTGGGGGGGGTGGCTGATTCGTGTTGTTGTAGTTGTATATTTTTTCAACTCTTATTTTGCGTTTTATTTCTTTGTTTTCGCCGTGTTGTTTTGTTCTGTTCTGCTTCAGTAGTTTCTTATTCGTGTTCTTGTCGATGCCCTTGGTGGTTGTGGTATATCTGTTGACATTCTTATGTTCTTGTTGTTTTGCCTCTATCTTGTTGTATCTGTTTTTGTTTCTCTTCTGGTTCTCGTTGAATTTTTTGTTGCTATTGTTTGGTTGTTTGACTTCTAGTTGACTTTAGTTACCGTTCCTGATTTTCGTGGGTTTTTTTTTCATGTTTGTTAACTCGTTTTTGCTGCTTTTGACATAGCTGTGCTTAGGTTTGAGTTCTTTTTCTGTCTGTTCTTGGTTTTTCTTTTTTTCTTTTGTCCCATTGCTCTTGCCGATATATTTTTTTTTATTTCCCTAGGGTCTTTGTTTTCGTTTTCTTGTTTGGTTTATTTTTTGTTTTTTATTCCTGATACTGCTTGTGCTCCTTATGTTTGGTGCTGCCATTTGTTATTGTTCTTAACTCTTTGTTGTGGGTTGTCATCCTTTTCCTGTTCCGTTTCTTTTCTTGTTTTTGTTATTGTTGTTTTGTTTCTTTGACTTGTACATTTTGGTTTAACATCTGCTCTCTTTTTGTGTTTGCTTTTTCATTCTTATTGTTCTTGTTGCTGGTTTATTCTTCTCTTGATCGTTGTTTCTTTAACTTCTTGATGTCTTTCATTATGTTCCTATTTTTTCAAATTGTTTCCGTTGTTCTCGTCATTTATGCTTCAGCGTCTTTTTTCCTGCTGTCTTTCCCTTTTCCTGTTTTGTTTGTTTGTTTTTCTTGGTTCTGTTTTATTTTGTTGCTCGCTTTCTTCATAATGTTTCGCTATTTTTCCTTTTCTTTTGTCTTTGCTTTTGATTTCGTCCTTTAGTATTATTTCTTCAGTCTTTTTTTTTTCATTCTTGTTCTTTGTCCTGTTCTATTCGTCTTTTCATTTACTTTTTGTTATTGCTTCGTTTTTTTCTGTTCCAATCTTCTTCGTCGTGCTGTTCTTGGCGATTTGTTATGTTTTTGCCCTTATTTTATTATAGATTTTTTCTTCTTGTTTTGCCTCTTGTCCCTTTTCTCTTCCGTTTCTCCTGGTTTTCTTGCGTTATTGATTTCTTTCATATCTGCTTATCCATGTTGATACCGTTGTTATCGACAGTGCAATAATAATTGTTATGGATTTGCCATTTACCGTGTACTGTTATTGTTTTCTGGTTGTTTTCTTTTTTCTTTTTTTTTTTTTCGTCGTTTCTGATTTTTTATGTGTTGTTTTATTTTTTTTTGGGGGGGGGGGGGAGGGAGTACGTGGGCGGGAGGGTGGGTTCTCTTTCTTTCTTTGTCTTCTTGTTTTTGCTCGTCTTCTAGACTTTGCAACTCGTGTTATTGGTGTTTTTTCTTGTTCTTGTCGCTCTTGTAGTTCTTGTTGATTTTTGTTGTTTTTTTCTTCGCGTTTTCCTGTCTTGCATTTGTTCTCTTGAAGATTTTGTTTGTTTGTTTCTGTTCCTTGGTGCCTTTGGTGTTTTGGTTCTGTCAGGTGTTCATATTGTGATCATATTCTTGCTGATGCGTTTTGCTCTTCTACATTATTCTTCCTGTTCTTGTTCCTCCTCTTGTTCCTGTTGACTTTGTTGTTGTTTTGTTTCTTTGACTTCTTGCTGGTATTTATTTATGTTCGTGTTTTTCCTTGTTTGTTGTTTTTTCATGAATTCTCTACCTTTTTGTTTCTTTCTTCCGTTTTCCCTTTTGCTTTTTTTTTTGCTTTTTTTGTTTTGCTTTGTTTTCTTCTGTTTTATTTCGTTACTTGTTTTCTTTTTCGTTTCAAGTGTTTTTGTTGTTGCCTTTGATTTCGTCTGCTTGTTATCTTTGTTCACTATTTTTAATTTTTATTCCTGGTCCTTTTGCCATTTTGTCTTTGATTTTATTTTTTCCTTTCCACTCTTTTTCGTGATTTTTGTGAAGACTTGTTGATATCTTTGCCGTTGTTGTAATCACAGATGTTCTTTTTCTGCTTCTTGTTGTTCTGCTTCTTGTCCCTTTTACTCTTATTTCTCACGACTTTCTTGCCGTTATTGGTGTTGATTTCGCATCCTTTTTCATGTTGATACCATTATTGGTTGTGCCATGATAATAGTAATGGGTTTGCTTATATTGTGTACTGTTCTTGCTTTCTCTTTTTCTCTTCGTTTGTGATTTTTTTTGCATTTCTGTACTTTTGTTGTTCTATTTGTTGCTGTTTGCTTTGTTTTGAGGGTTTTCTCGTCCATGTTGCTGTAGCTGTTATATAGTATTTTAATTCTCCTGTTCTGCGTTTGCTTGTTCATGTCTTCTTGCTTTTGCTCCGCTTATATTTTGTAATTCGTCTTATCTTGGTGTTGTTTTCCGGCTATTTGTTGATATTTTATGATTTTGGTGTTGTCGCTTGTGCTGTTTCTATCTTGCTCTTACTGTACTTCTTTCTCTTCAGAATAATTTTTTCGTTTGTTTTTCGTTTTGTTTTTTGTTTGTTTTTTTTTTTTTTTTATTTGGTTTTCTTGTTCTTGCTGCTTTTGTAGTTCTTACTGTTCTTGATATTTTTTCTCGTGTTTTTCTGTCTTATTTTTGTTCTTTCTGACAAGTTTTTGTTTGTTCTGTTCGTTTGTGCCTTTGGTGTTCTGGTTCTGCCATGTGTTGATATTGTTACTGTATACTTGCTGGTGTACGTTTTGCTTTTGTACACTTGGTTCTTCCTGTACTTGTTCCTACTCTTGTTCTTGATGACTTTTTTTCTTTTGTTTGTTTCTTTGACTTCTTGTCGTCTTTACGTTCGTTACGTGTTTTTTGTTTGTTTGTTTTTGTTGTTCTTGTCATTATTGCTCAAATTTTTTTCTTTTCTTTTTCTTCTTTAGTTTTTGTTTGTGTCACTTTTTCCCATTTTTCTTTTCCGTTTTGTTGCTTGCCTTCTTTATGTAGTTTTAGCGTTTTTTCTTTTTCCCTTGTTTTCGAGTTTGTCCCCTAGTTACGCTGGTTCCATTGTTTTTCATTCTTGATCCTGTTCGTGTTGCTATTCTTTTCGACGTGTTTGTTGTTCTTGATTTTTCCCCTTTCACTGTTCTTTGTGCTTTTCTTGGCGATTTGCTGGTGAAGTTTTTGTCGTTGTTGTCATCACAGATGTTCTTTTTCTGTTGCTTGTCGTATTGCTTCTTGTCGCGTTGCTTCTTGTTCCTTTTGCTCTTCATTTCTTCTTTGTATCCATGTTGGTGGTCTTGTTATTGATTCCGTAACGAGCATAGTTTTGGATTTGCCGTGCATTGTGTGTTGTTCCGTTTTCTATTCTCCTTTTTAACTTTCTTGTTTCTGTTTTGTCACGCATTCTTTGCTCTGGGTTTCTGTTTTGTGTTTTTGTTGCTGCTGTTGGGGTTGGGTTTTTTGTTTTTTTCGACCTTTTGGTGACGAATATTCGTTTTTCTCCATTTTCTTTCTGTCTTTTTTCCTTTTTTGTTGTTGTTGTTTGTCTTGTCGTTCCTGTTGTTCTTACTGATTTTTTTGTCTCTTTTATGTTTTTATTGTCTTCATTCTTGCTGTTTTTGTTCATGTTGCCTTTCGTTTTCTCCGTTTCCTCTTTCTTCTTCGTGTCCTCTTCTGATCGTTCTTATTGTGAATGTCCTTGCTATGTTTTTGTTTGTTTTTATTTGTATTTTTTTCTTTTTTGTGTTTTTGAGGTTTTCCCTTGTTGTCTATAACGTATTCCAAAGACGACTTACTTGTTCTTCTTATTCTTCTTGTTCTGTTTTTACTGCTGCTGCTGCTGCTGCTCCTCTTTTCATGTGCAATACGTAGCGTGACGCTTCTGCAGACACACTGAAACAAATCAAATAAAAATTATACGTGCACAGACTGAAAAAGAAATACAGGGGGGGGTGCAAAAGTAGGTATACAGTTATGAAAAAAGAAAACACGTACAATACTCATTGCATTTATTATACAAACAAATGAATATTGCATATACATGTAATGACAAGCACAGCCTTAATCCGTCAGATACTCAAACTGCTTGCTGTCGGTATTCACACCTCCTCTAATCGAGAGCGGAATTAAGCATTATAATAATGATGTGATACTTACTGTATACCTACTTTTGCACCCCCTGTATATCACTAAACAGAGAAATCAGTAGTCTCAGTGAATTGTTAGTTATTTTCATTTAAAGCCCAGCCGACTGCGTACAGCCATATCAAGGCTACAACCATTTCAATTCACGCACAATTTTGTCATTTTTGAAAACCGTTGTTGCTCTTCCAAACGCTTGCCAGTCAAAAGTTATCCTACTTTTGATTTCTTCCTCTTTGGAGGAGGATTCTGCTGAGATGCGTTGGCTTAAGTATATGTAGTGGTCAACCATTTCTAGTTCATTTTTCATCGTTATTTTTCCGTCTGGGTCTTCAATGTATTTGTTGACCATAATTTTTGTTTTCTTCAAGTTTATTTTTAGTCCTATTTTTTGCCGCATTCATTTAGTTCATTCAGCACATTTTCCAGTTGCTTGAGACTCCGCAAAGATAATGTCAACAAACCTGAGGTGACTGAGGTATTCGTCTATTTTAATACCTTTTTCAGACCAATCAAGACAAATTACTGCGTTCACTTAAATAATCTAAGGATATATCCCTGGTGTTGGTGTTCTGCCGAAAAGTTAACGCCAAGGGCTTAGACAAAAGAAATTTGAATACAAATGCATAAACAGACCTTAAGTACACAAAAACATAGGCCTCTATACAAACTGACCTAGAGGACCTATAACTGCCACAAAGCAATTACATCTTCTCAGATCTGAAAATGCAGTTAATACATGTACGCGATTAGTTCATACCGCTTATAGCCCAGCCGACTACTAAAACCATACCAGGGTAACACCACGTCAAAATCGACAACCCGGTTAAGATAAAAGGCAACAGTTAAAAACCATGCTCACTATTAACCTTGCAAGTCTAAAATGCAATTAAAGAAATACAGACGTAAAATCATATCGGATGAAATCTTTTGATCTCTTGTAAAAACTGAAAAATTGCATCATGAGGGACGTCTCGGAAGAGGTTCTTTAAGGTGTCCGCCGTGTAGTGCTTTTGTCTCACGTCGTAAAAGTCCCAGCAATCAAAGAAGAAGTGTCGGATGCTCAACGGCTCGTCACACGGTATACACCATGGTGCTTCTTCATTTTTTAAAAGGTATGAGTGTAGGATGTGTGACCCGTGTGTAACCTACATAACACTGTCTCTTTCTTACGGCTTCCTGCAGCAGATGGGAGAATTTCTTTCAGATTAGGGCGGATTTGGAAAACTTTGTTATCTGTCTGTTCATTCCAATCCTCCTGCCACATATTTCTCACATAATTGTGTACTGTCGATTTCACATCTGTGTAAGGAATCAAGGATTTAGACATCTTTTCGCTTGTGTCATTCTTGGCCAGGCTGTCAGCCTTTTCATTGCCTCCGATACGAACATGGCCAGGAATCCAGCAAAAACAATCAAGTAACCTACATTTGTAAGGGTAGAAAACAGTTCGAAGAACTTCACAAGTCCAGGGTGACTAATGTTTCGGCCAGCAATTGCCTGCAAAGCGGAAAGGAAGTTTGAAAAAATGAGAAAATCTTCATGCTTGGATTTGGACACCATTTTTAGTGCCAAAACCACAGCAGTCAGTTCAGTAGTATAAACGGAACTGTCAAACGGAACATGTTTTGAAAATGCTCGATTGGGAATCTCGGAGCAGAAGGCAGCGGCAGCAACTCCATCAGACTTGGATCCATCAGTGAAGATTCTGTGGGATGACGGAAGTTTCTGACACAATTCTGTATAAAACGACTTGTACGCCTATAAACTGGTACTGTCTTTACCAAAGAAAGCAAGATCAAAACAAACCTGTGTTTTCAACGTCCATGGTGGGCTGTCCGGAAATTTCGAGAAGTCGTTAACAACTGCAAAATTTATATCTGCCTTTTCCATATGGGGACGGATATGGATTCCTAAAGAAGGAGTGACTTTTGGATATTTTTTCAAATTCACTTTGAAACTTGGGGTTGAAGAAACGGTCATAGGCTGGGTATCCGGTTCAGAAAACAATTTCAAACAGAAATGTAAGGTTACTTTCAGTCTACGGTTTCTCAGGGAGTGATCCCCTGCCTCAGCGTACAAACTATAGAGAAAAGTTGTTCTGAATGCACCAAGACACAGGAGCAGCCTTTGATGGTGAATGGGATCCAGTGCTTCGAGGTACGGTTTCGCAGAGCCATATACTACTCAGCCACAGTCCAGTTTGGAGGAGAATTAAAGCTCTGTACAGGTGAAGTAGCGTTTTTTTGTCGGCACCCGTCTGTATGAGCTACAACTCGAAGAATATTCAAAGCTTTCTAGCACGAGGTTTTAAGACGTTGGATATGACGGAGAAAATTCAACTTTTCATCAAAGATCAATACCAGAAATTTTGCTTCTTTTACAGCTTTAAGGATGGACTTTCCCAGATGGATTTCTGGATCGGCAAAGAATTGTCGCAGGTTATGAAAGTGGATACACTGTGTTTTGGTTGTGGAAAAAGTAAAGCACAGAAGCTTTTACTAGCGTAAACTGCAAAATCGTCCACAAACAGGGAACAGTCGGAGCCCTGCTATACAGACTTTGTTATTGATCCTGATACTGAACAGCGAAGGAGAGAGAATGCACCCTTATGGCACACCCAGCTCTTGCTCATGGATGTCGAACAGAGCAATACCAACCCAAACTTGAACCTGTTGCTCGGCCAAAAATGTTTGGATAAACAGTGGTAGGTGACCCCGAAAACCCACTTCGTGTAGATCCATAAGAATTCCCGATCTCCAGGTGGTATCATATGCTTTCTCCAGATCAAAGAAGATAGCAACTACGTGCTGTTTCTTCAGAAATGCATTACGGATGGTCGTTTCAAGGCGGATTAAATGGTACACTGTGGAATGGTGCTTGCGACAACCGCATTGTTCTTTAGCCAAGATGCCGTCATTTTCCAGTTTCCACATCAGTCTGCTATTGACCATTTTTTCCATCACTTTCCTAAGACAACTGGTTAGGGCTATTGGCCGATAATTGGATGGATTGGATAGATCTTTTCCAGGTTTAGGTACAGGGCCACGAGTGAGGAAAGAATCCTGTCGTCCATATGTACTTGTACACTTTCAACAGAGTTTCTAAACCTTTTTTCCGGGAGATGCTTCACGAGTTTGTAATGAATTTCATCTAGGCCAGGAGAAGTCAGAGCAAGTCAGAAGAGCACCTTTTAATTTGCATACCGTCAGTGGAAGATTGTACTCCTCCGTGTTATCAGAGACGAGGGGGAAGGGACAATGGATGGCCAATCTCTTGGCATCCGTCTGCCTGGAACCGTTCCGCGTGAATCCAGACAGTGTACATTCACGAATGACTAACGTACAGCCACCCATTCCAAGGCCAAGTCACTCGAGCTCAGGATTACGGGTTGCTTACGGCAACCACTCGTGTATATGACGATGTGGATGAAGAAAATGGAAATGAGGGTAGAACCACGCTTCGTCTCATCCCTCCACCTTGACCTGTCCGACATGGGTAACCCTACCTTCTTTCTTTGTTCTTGTCGTTTAGTGTCCACAATCAACACGATTATTCTGACACTTTTACAAGGGGGGTAGGAAAAAAAACAAAAAAACAAAAAACAAAATACACAAAAAACAAACAACAAAACTACTGGTGGAGTATACGAGCTCCCGACGTGAACACGCCAAGAGACGCGGCTCCAACCACTGCTACAGTCAATGAATCGTTCCACTCAGGGATGGTTCGCGGGAGGAACGAATAAATTCTGTAGTCCTGTGAACACTGAAGTCTAGCAAGCTGCCTTGAGTGTGCTCTTCTGTCCCTCTCCTTTGGTGTTCTCAACTTTGGTTCCTGAGATTTGTGTAGTTTGCTCAAATCCACCTGGACCATGTTAATGATTTTGTACATCATGGTGAGCCTTGCGATCTTACGTCGGCTTTGTAGGGATATCCATCCGAGGTGGTGTAACATGGTGACGCTGGCAGTTCTTTTGTAGCGATTTAAAACGAAATGTGCTGATCTTCGTTGCACGGCCTCAATTTTTGTGATCTGTCCTTCTTTGTAGGGGTCCCACACAGTACTTGAAAATTCGAGAATAGGCCGCACCATAGCCTTATAGGCTATCTGATGTTACTGACTGAGGTTTCTTCGCAAGAACCCTAACGTTTTGTTGGCTTTGTTCGTACCAGGGGCATTAATCTATGCTGTCAATCCCAGTCCACGTAACTGCCTTGGCCACCAGGGTTGTCACTAGTGAACAATCAAAGTTTTCCAACAAGCAACCCCCACTGGCATAGCTGAAGGGATCACTGGGACCTCAAGACCCCCGACCACGACAACGCGGTGGTCCCGTCCGGGCGGATGTACACAATTAATCCTGATTGTAGAAAATGAGGCTCAATGGAAAAATGGTAAAATAAAGGTTTCATCATCATCATCATCATCATCCTCATCATCCTCCTCCTCCTCCTCCTCATCATTACATCATTATAATAATTATTATTATCATTAATATTTTTATTATTTAAAGCCCAGGATGCGCACATAATCTAAGGATATGCCACTGGTGTTGATCATTCTGTCCAATTTATCACCAGAGGGTGAAAAAAACAAACCTAAACACAAATATATTAAACACCTACGTACATAAAACAAATATAAAGACTCGTCTAAATTAACTAAAATTGCTTCAGCACTATTTTTTGTTTTTGTTTTCGTTTCTAAAGCCTAGCCGACTGCATAGAGCCATATCACTGCTATAAGTGTTTCAAATCATATACAATACTTCAACAGGACAAAAAAGGAAAACAAAATTAAGTACACATAATGCATTGATAATCTAAGGAGATGCCCCTGGCGTTGACTACTTTGTCCAATTTATCGCACAGTGGATTAAAACAAAACCTGTATACAATTTTAAACGTAACTATGGACGCTAAAACATGAAAACGGGCCTAAATTACCTAAAATTGCTTTCGCATCTCATTTCCCGCGAGTCAAAATGCACTTAACACATGCAACCAATTATCAATCCTCAGAGCACGTACATAAGACTTTATAGAACACATACAGGTGAATGGACCAGCAAGGCAGAAATGACAAAAAAGCAAAGAAAGGCAGAAACAAAGAGTGACAGAAAAGGGGAAATTTCCAGCGCAGAATTTCAGAAGGTGGGGATACTATTTATACTGAAAGAGCCACTGGCTTCCCCATGGGGCGGGGGAGGGGAGGGTTGATCCGATTACTGACCAGGACACTCTGAAGGTCGGGTTGATTGATCAGACGGTAGGTGAAATGTCAAATACACCGTGTAGCGCCTTGGGATGTTGACACAGGTCATGGATGTGCAGGGCTTCTTGTTCACTGATGGTACGGTGCAGAAGGATTACAGTCGCTGTCACTTCCTGCAGACACAGGACTTTCGTTAGAACGTGCAACATACTAATTATAGTTGATGTATTCTGGTCATGAGTTTGTTGTGCCTAGAATTTAAAAATTCACTGTTCTGCATATTGGTAGACCCGACAAACTGAACAGAATCGGACCAGTTTTAATCGTTGTTGTTGGTAATGTTGGTGGTCACAGATACAGTGCCTTTCGTAGTTACACGTTAAGCGTTAATCCATAACACTGCCTTATCTGACCTGGTATTGTGGTTCCGTGTTTTAATTTTTCCCCATTATTATTAGTCTTATTGATTAAAGCCCAGCTGACTGCGCAAGCCATATCAGGACTGTACCCATTTCCAAACGTATGTAATATCTTTTAAAAAAATCTAAAAATAAGAACATTTAAGAACACATATCAATGCACTCGCACATATAAGGATATATCCCTGGCGTTGACTATTTCGTCCGGTTTATCACTAAGGGTTTAAGAAATTCAAACCTGAATGCAAATGTAAACATAACTAAGGACATTAAAACATACATGTATATAAAACTGGCCCAAATTACCTAACATTGCTTCTGCACATCACGCTTCTTTTGAGCCAAAAATGCACTTAATACAGGCACCCAATTATCAATCCTAAGACAATGTAAAGCTTTATAGAACATATACAGTGCATGGACCAGAAAGGCAGAAAATGAAAGATATAACAGAAAGCAAAGGAGGCAGTCAGAAACAGAGTAACGAAAGGGAAATTTTTAGCACAGAATTTCCTGAAGTGGAGATACTATTACACTGACAGGGACTCTGGTATATCTACAGTTGAGTATGAACTGCAGTCTTCACTTTTTTATGGTAACTCGTCCCACAACAAGACCCAATACCCTGACCGCAATTAGCAGAAACTGAAAATCTGTCCGCAAGATGCCAAAGTCATATGTTGTAGGCAAGAAACAGAGGCCCATGTCTTACATGCTCAGGGCCCAAGTGGCGACATAGGGAGTGACAAGGACGAGAAAAAAAAGTGTTCTGTGAAACGGGACTTGAGGCAGAAGTGGATTTTAGCCAATGCACGGATTTTATTTCACAACAAAAGACGGAGTCGTCAAATACAAAGGCGACTTGCACGACCGCCATGTTTACCCCGCCGGCCAGATTCTCTGGATGCTACCTAATCTTACCTAGCGAATAGCTAGCCACGCTTGCCGCTAGGTGGAACAAAGAAACGCTTCTAGTAGCGTACCTTGCGAAAACCTCGCCTGCCTAGCGCGTACGAAACGTGCCTTAGTACCTTTATTCAAATCAGAAGTGCTGATTGTCCACGCGGCAACAACAACGTATGTAGGCTACTTGCTTTGGGAGGAATCCTCTTCAGTTCCACAGATTAGTTTTGGCGTAAACGCTGTTCGATACATGCAGTTATCCAATCACTTCATAACCATTTTTCCCGCGTGACAGTCAGGTCACTCGTTCCGGGATGAAAATGTCGCCATGGTGCATCGCCCCCTAACGTCTTTTTGTTTTTGTTTTGCAGTTTTTTCTTTTTTGTATACGGGTTTTTTTCCCCTGTGAACATTTTTTTTTACAAGATTTTGCCCAAATAATTTTTATCCCTGTGGGTTCTTCAGTATGTGCTTGGAGCATGCTGCACACAAGGACATTGGTTTGTCATCTTGTCTTAGAGACTAGCGCCCAGACCACCAATCAAGATATACTACACGTCATTATTGAAGGGCCAGGAACGTTTTTGAGTCAATTTTTGAAAGGAGAAATAACCTATTTTCTCTTACTCTTTTCTCCAATTCGTTGCCGTAACTGAATGGATAAGAGCTCAGACAACATTGCAGTTTCCTTTTGGCACGTGTTTGGGGATTTGCCGATTTGCAATGGGCGGCCCAAGGAAGACAATTTCCACACGAAATTGTCGAATCTTCAGCAGGGTCTCTCTGACGACGCAAGCAAGGTAGCGACAAAATTCGCTTTGCACGTGCAAGGCAAGCCCTTTTTGAACACTACTCCAGCCAAAGTTGCCCGCAGACGAGGATAAAAAGGACCCGTTCTTGGTTCGTTTTAACCATGCTTGCAAGACGACGGATGACGGATGAGCAGCGGGGGAGAGCCCTCGCTCTGCTTGATGAAGGCCTAGCGCAGCGGGAAGTTGCTAGACGACTTGAAGTGTCGCATTCCACAATCCAGAGACTGGTGGAGCGCTTCAATGAGACTGGAGCAGTCCAGGAAAGGCGTCACACGGGTCGACCCAGAGTAACGACAAGACAGCAAGACCGCTACCTTGCCCTCTCCGTCCTGAGGGAAAGGGCATCCACTGCGGTGACCTTGAGGGGTCAGCTGAGGGACGCAACAGGTGCTAACATCAGCTGCAGCACGGTGAGAAGACGGCTACATGAGGCAAACTTGAGGTCACGGAGACCGGCCGTCCGACCCGTGCTGTCACCGGTCAACAGAGTGCGCCGCATGACCTGGGCCAGGGAGCACGTGACCTGGACAAGGCAACAGTGGGCCCGGGTCTTGTTTTCGGATGAGTCCAGGTTCACCCTGACCTTTAACGATGGCCAGGCTCGGGTGTGGCGACGTCAAGGGGAGAGGTTCGCTGACGCCACTGTCCAAGAGCATAACTGGTACGGCGGCGGGTCGGTGATGGTGTGGGGTGGCATGAGCCGTGGTACCCGGACCCCCCTGCTCCCCATTGACGGCATCCTGAACGGGGTCCGGTACCGGGACGAGGTTCTGGCGGCCGTGGCACTGCCTGCGCTTGTGGACCTTGGTCAAGGCGCCATCTTCCAGGACGACAATGCACCTGCGCATCGAGCACGCCTTGTGACCGACTTCCTGGAGCAGCATGAAGTCGTCCGTATGGCCTGGCCAGCGTGCTCACCTGACCTGAACCCAATTGAACACCTCTGGGATGTGCTCGGGAGGCGCATCAGGGACAACCACCCCCCACCGGGCACCCTGGCCAGGCTGGTCGACATCCTGCAGATCGAGTGGGCGGCCATCCCTCAGGACACACTCCGTACCCTTGTGGGGTCGATGCATCGGCGCTGTGAAGCATGCATCCAGGCTCGGGGCGGACACACGCGATATTGAAAACAGATTGGCCAAATCTGACACTTTCTGTTTTTTGAAAAGGGGGGGATGTTCCTTTAAATGCATGTGCTGTTCACTAATGGGTCATAGTGCTAATTTCTTTTTCCAAAACAGGTGTGGAAATGATGAAATAAAACATAGAATCAATTCTAAACATTGTCAATTATTTCAACTTAAAATTAGAGAGGAAGGAAGAAGTGGCCCTTAAATTATGATTAGGAGTATATATTGTAAAGGTGGGGGCGGGGCGGGATGGAGGGGTAGACAACTTCATCCTAGAATGGAGTCCAGGGTTTCTCGCATCCCAAATGGATCAGTGTCATACAGTTCCCCCACCCCCACTGCCCCAGTATTCCTTTTAACCTCAACCTCTATTCACGTCCAATGCTTTTAGACAAGAGTTAAGAGTCTGAAGATCGGAGTTTGTTAAAGAGAGAGAGAGACAGACAGAGAGAGACAGAGACAGAGAGACAGAGACAGAAAGACAGAGAGACAGAGACAGAGAGACAGAGACAGAGAGAGACACAGACAGACAGACACACAGAGGACAGACAGACAGAGAGACAGACAGAGAGACAGACAGTGACAGAGACAGACAGAGAGAGAGACAGAGGCAGAGAGACAGAGACAGACAGAGAGACAGAGAGACAGAGAGAGAGACAGACAGAGACAGAGATAGAGACAGACAGAGACAGAGACAGATAGAGAGACAGAGACAGAGAGACAGACAGAGACAGACAGACAGACAGAGAAGAAAAGTTATCCACTCAGAAAATTCCATAAACGCTCCACTCAATGGTACAGAGTTTGAAGATCGGAGATTGTCCACAAAAAAAAATTTATCACATTCGGAAAATTCCGTATGCTCGCCACTCATCTCAAATTTGCCAACAATTACTTCTAATCAGATTATTATTTTTGCACAAAACTATGCGCTGGCAAAGTGTTGGAGTGGGAAGTACCTGTAAAACACTAAGCTCACCCATAAACACGTATTCAAACAATAAAGGTAAGCAGCGTACCGGCCAGTTTTTATGCTGTCAGGTGAGAGTAAACTCCAGATATCAGATTTTGAGTCCACGACATTATCAACAGAGACGGCAAAAGCCCGCTACAAAACTAACGACATTACTAGTAATCAGTCATATTGTAGTGCAAAAAAATGAAAGGTTCTTTCTTTTATTGTTGTTTAAAGCACAGCCGACTGCGCAGAGCCATATCAGGGCTATAACCGCTTCAAAACACACAAAACTTCAACAGGAAAAAAAAGAAAGAAAAAATTACACATATCAATGCATTCGCGCACATAATCTAAGGACATGCCCCTGGCGTAGGACCATTCCGTCCGATTTATCGCACAGGGGAGATTTAAAAAACACACCTGAATACAAACATAAGCATACATAGGGACACAAAAACATATAAAAACAGGCATAAATTACCTAAAATTGCTTCCGCATATCTCACCTCCTTAGAGCCAAAAATGCACTTAATACATGTACCCAATTATCAATTCGAAGAAAAAGTACGTAAGACTTTATCGAACAAATTACAGGTGAATGGACCATTAAGGCAGAAAATAAGTAGAAATGACAGAAAGCAAGGCAACAAGGCAGAAACAAAGAGAGTGACAGAAAAGAGGAAATTTCTAGCACAGAATTTCCAGAAGGTGGGGATACTATTTATACTGAAAAAGCCCCCCGCAACGCAACGGGGGAGAAAGGTGCTTACCTTGTCATAAATTCACAGCAGTCGATGTATTTCCTGTTCTTTGCTTTCACACTGGGCCTTATGCAACAGCCCAATAGACACAATTACAATAAATGAATAAATACATTAATAAGTAAAAAAAAAATTGCTGGTTTCTTTTCCCTGTTTGCTCCAGTCATGACAAAGTTCAAATGTGACTGAAGCTGAACGTCCAACTGTTCAGACATTCAGACTCCGTGCGTGACCTGAACTCAGGCGAGAGACAAGTGTTCCCCGTGCAGATTATTCAGCTTTCACGAACTTGCGTGTAGTGCACACGTGTGTGAATGTGTGTGTGCGTATGTGTGTGTGTGTGTATGTGTGTGAGAGAGAGAAAGATATATATATATATATATATAGTGTGTGTGTGTGTGTGTGTGTGTGTGTGTGTGTGTGTGTGTGTGTGTGTGTGTGTGTGTGTGTGTGTGTGTGCGTGCGTAGACACACAGACACACAAGGTGTGAATCCATTCGAATCGATCTCTGCAAGAAGCGTAAGGATAGAAAAACAGACATGTAATGTCCACTCAATTTCAGCATCTGAGGCAACAAATACACCACACATCATACTTATAAATTCATCCAAACATTTGTGGGAAAAAAAGTCATATTTGATCAAACACAAAGTTCATGTCTGATGTGACGCACTTCCTGTAACTTCATGGCTTCCGGACTTGCGCAGAGCCTTTCAAACAGAAAGGAGGAAATCAAGTAAAAGTATCGAAACTGTAAAGCACAACATTGTACGTCTACTTTCCACAGCTGTAGGGCAGTGAAACAGACCGTGCATTATATGAAGACATTAACACTTCGACAGTTGAGTCATCGAAGTAACAGCGCACGAGGAAACATTTAGATCTACTTAAAATTGTGAGTCTTCGTTCCTTTGTGTGTTTCTATGTAAATTCATGTTGTTTTTTAGTTTACTGCTTTGTTCAAATTTTATTTTGCTTTCAAGTTTTTAACACAAAAAAATGGCTTTAATCTGATCTTGGTGTTAGTGTTTCTTTCTTTCTTTCCCTCTTTCTCATTCTCTCCACACCATTTCTTTTTTCTTTTTCTTCTTCTTTTTTTTTCGAGAAAATAAAAGGAATAGTGATTTCTTATTTGACGTTTTCTTTCTTTCTGTCTTCCCTTTTTAAAATTCTTTTTGCTTATGTTCATTTAGATTTTTTATTCCCAAAAAGTACATCTGATAATTTAGAATGATTAATATCATGTATACTGTTTCTGTCAATGAGAGAAAATAAAAACGGTAAGTAGATCTATCATATACAAATGTTCTTTTCATCTTACAAACCTCAGATGAAAGAAGGCGAAATATTTAGAAATATCTATAACATGTTTCTTTCCTGCCATATATTAGAGAAATCTTTTAAAATACTACCCAACCGTAAAATTTAGATAGGCATATCACAAATAACATACAACTGAATATAATCAAAGGACATAACTCTTGAAAATTATCTCCCATGTTGTATAGAACTTCTCAAATCTAACACAGTTTGCGCTACCGAGGAGTGTTCTGAGCTTACTGTTTTTTTTTACTTTGTGTCTGCTTCTATGCTAGCTGAATGGGTAGCGCAAACTGTGTTAGATTTGAGAAGTTCTATACAACATGGGAGATAATTCTCAAGAGTTATGTCCTTTGATTATATTATAAAAATTCTCCCTGCTTCCCTCTTATTTCTTTGGTAATACAACTCAATGACTAAAGATAGAGTACACTAGGTATGAACATACATTAATAAAGATAAACCTTTCAGATGTCCTTTAACTTCTATGAGTAACAAGTCGTCTACCTGTGATATAATCCTTATTCTTTTATTAATAAATTTGTTCAAAAAGATTGCTAGATTTCAAACATCGTGAATTTCTTTTTTTTTAAAGATGCAGAGTTAAACTGATCCCTGTTGGTAGGTCTCAGATGTGTGAGTGAAAGAAAGAGAGAGAGAGAGAGAGAGAGAGAGAGAGAGAGAGAGAAAGAGAGAGAAAGAGAGAGAGAGAGGAGATAGAGGGGAGAAAGAGAGAGAGAAAGAGCAGAGAGAGGAGACAGAGGGAAGAGAAAAAGAGAGAAAGAGAGAGAGAGAGGGAGAGAGAGAGAGGAGATAGAGGGGAGAAAGAGAGAGAGAGAGAGAAAGAGAGAGAGAGAGAAAGAGCAGAGAAAGGAGACAGAGGGAAGAGAAAAAGAGAGAAAGAGAGAGAGAGAGGAGGTAGAGGGGAGAGAGAAAGAGAGAGAGAGAGCGAGAACAAGAGCGAGCGAGCGAGACAGACAGACAGACAGACAGACAGACACAGACAGAAACAGAGACTGAGAGACACAGAGACAGAGTCCAAACGTACAAAAGTTCCGGCCACTTTCCTCACAAACCACCCAACCATAGCGGACAGGTAACTATGCTGCGGGTGGCCAATGGATGACAGGTTGAAATGACAGGATCAGAGACGGCGTTTAACACCTCACGAGTTTTTACGTTTACAAGACATCGACAGAGTTCGCGCCAACAAAAGAGGGTACGCAATACTCCCCTGCAATACACCCTTCTCACCAGCGAACGATGGCGCCCCTGAGAGCGCTAAAACCTCTATCATTTCTCTTTCAAAAGACACGTTATACTGTCACCCAAGTGTCTGAACAGTTGAAGTACTGAATGACAAAGAGAGACGAAGGACGGATGAACCTTGGCAAAGCGACAGACTAGAACATATCAAAGGCTAATGAAAAGTCCATCATGCTCTAAAGACAGGTTCATATTCACAACAGACAGACGGTAACAGCGTTCAGGGCTTTAAGAAGTGACTGACCTTAGCGTATGATAAAAAGGGTGTGTTTGTATAGTTATACTATACCTAGCCAAAAAGGGACAGAGCACCACCATGATGTTAAATGGATGAACAGCTTACACTACGCTTGTGTCAAAGAATGGAGAGATTGTATATTTTTCTGTTGTTGTATAATTAAACGTGTCCGTGAAGGTTTTTCACTAGGGTTCTTTTTTTTTTATTTATTTATTTTTTTTATCGAAAGCTCAACTTACTTGGTATTTGCTGAGCAATAAGAGAACAAACTTTCCTTCAGCCGTCCTTTGACGAATGTGTCTGATTCAGCGCTTAGATTTGATTTTATCAAGATTTTGCGCTATATAAATATTGTCATTATTAATTATTATTATTCATTGTGCTAGTATGGAGTACAATCATCTGATCTGTTCTGTTCTGTAGATTTTAAGGTCCTACCACTCTCTAAGTATATGAGGACTAGCAACAACAACAAAAATGCTTTAAGAAGCCTTTAAACATTTTAGTAGCATTGTGAGATACCCATGTTTTTTTCGGTTCTCTGTCGATCTGGATCAGATGGATTGGATGGATAAATGAATAAGCATCTGATATTTTTTTGACGTATGTATGTGTGTCCCCTCCACCTACCGTCTCGTCCCTTATCCCTGCCCCTTTCCGTGACACCTCCCGTCGACGCGTCATTACGGAATAGTCTCTCGTATATCTTACTTTGGTGGTCTGTGTCTCACACACACACACACACACACACACACACACACACACACACACACACACACACACACACACACACACACACACACGCACACACGCAACGCACGCACACATATACATATACATGTACAGGGGGGTGCAAATGTAGGTATACAGTTATGAAAAAAGAAAACACCTACAATATTCATTGCATTTATTATACAAACAAATGAATATTGCATATACATGTACATGTAATAACAAGCACAGCCTTAATCCCTCAGATACTCAAACTGCTTGCCGTCGGTATTCACACACTCCTCTAATGGAGAGCGGAATTAAGCATTATAATAATGATGTATACTTACTGTATACCTACGTTTGCACCCCCTTGTATATATATACTATATATCATATATATATATTATATATATATACAAACACACACACCCCACACACGAACGCACGCACGCACGCACGCACGTAAACACTCACACACACATTCTATCACACACACACACACACCACACACACACACACACACACACACACACACACACACACACACACACACACACACACACACACACACACATCACATACACACACACTGTCTTTGTCTCCGTTTGTCTGTCTGTCTGTCTGTCTGTCTCTCTCTCTCTCTCTCTCTCTCTGTCATACACACACACACACACACACACACACACACACACACACACACACACACACACACACACACACACACACACACACACACACGTAAACACACACATTAGTACACAGACACATACACACTGTTACACACACTCATGCACACACGCGCGCACACACGCACACACACGCACACATACTCAAACACACACACACATACGTGCACACACACACACACACACACACACACACCACTGCTCGATCTGAATCAGTTTAATTTTTTTCAGTGAAAGTGAAACTGGAAATAGAGACACACAGGCAGTCAATGTCCATTCCGTTCACGCATCTCAGCCAGTAAATACGCCATACACCAAAGTATAAAATTCAACCAAACATTTGAGCGGAAGTAACCTTTTGATCATGCGCAAGCCTCGCCTTTGATGTGACGCATTTCCTGTAAAATTTAATGGCTTCAGAACTCGCACTAAACTTTACAAACAGAAAGGATGAAGCCAAGTAAAAGTATCGACGCTATGAAAGCACAACTGTTTATTTCTGTTTTCTAAAAGGATACTCACAGCTGCTGCTGGTGAAAAAGCGCATTATCTGAAGACATTAAAGCTTTGACATGCGAACCCCGAGGGCAACAACAGATGAGAAAACATATATACGCAGAAGCTTGGTTTTTGTTTGTTCGTTGTATTTTATTTTTCTGTCAGCTGTTCGCTGGGTTTTGTGTGTGTGTGAGTGAGTGAGTGTGTGTATGTGTGTGTGTGTGTGTGTGTTGTGAGTGTGTGTGTATGTGTGTTTGTGTGTGTGTGTGTTTGTGTGTTGTGTGTGTGTGTGTCTGTGTGTATGTGTGTGTGTGTGAGTGTGTGTGTGTGTGTTGTGTGTGTCTGTGTGTGTCGTGTGTGTGTGTGTGTTGTGTAGTCTAGCGTATGTGTCTCTGTGTGTGTGTGAGTGTGTGTGTGTGTGTGTGTGAATCTGTGTGTATGTGTTGTGTGTGTGTGTATGTGTGTCTGTGTCTGTGTCTGTGTGTATGTGTTTGTGTGTGTGATCCGTCCTTTCCTTCTTCCTCCATCCCCCACCCTTTCGTTTTTTGGCGGAAATTCAAAAGAAACATTAGTTTTCTTTCTCTCTTACCCCAACCTACCCTTTGTATTTGTTGATTTCTCTATATCTTTCTTTCTCTCTGTCTGTCTGTCTCTGTCTCTGTCTCTGTCTCTGTCTGTCTCTGTCTGTCTGTCTGTCTGTCTGTCTCTCTCTGTCTTTCTCTCTCTCTCTCTTTCTCTATCTCTCTCGCTGTCTCTCTCTCTCTTTCTCACTGTATCTCTCTCTCTCTCTCTCTGTATCTAACTCTGTATCTATCTTTCTATCTATCTCTGTATCTATCTATCTATCTATCTATCTATCTATCTGTCTGTCTGTCTGTCTGTCTTCTTTATTATCTATCTATCTATCTATCTGTCTGTCTGTCTGTCTATCTATCTATCTATTTATCTCTCTCTCTCTTCTTTCTTTTTAGAGAGAAAGAGAATTTTATTCATTCAACCACATACATGTACCGCCTCTAGACGGGGTATATAAATCTAATACACAAGAAACAGAAAACAATTTCAACCATGAATTACACGCATCTCTTTCAGTTCTGTACACCGATGAAATTTATGCAGTCACACTCATCATCATCATCATCATCATCATCATCAGGTGCCCTGCCGCATGGCGTTGGCGATCATGGACTTCCATCTGTCTCTATCTCTCGTTGCCCCAGCATCTCCCCCGCCCTCCTCGTCCCCAGCCACTCTGCAAGTCCGTACAGCATTTTCTCCCTGTGGTTTATCTGGTGCTCTCTTTCCCTCCAGCTTTCCCGTTGTGACCAGGTGCTCTAAATCCCCTTTCCTCATAAAATGGCCTTAAATGTTCCCTTTGTCTTTTACTAATCTTCTTATGAGTGATGTATTTGTGTCTGACTCCATCAAGACTGTCTCGTTTGTTTTCTTTGCTGTCCATGGAACTCTCAACATTCTTCTTAGAAACTTACATCTCGGCTGCCTCAATTTTGTTCTGGTTTTGCTTGTTGACTGTCCACGCCTCACATCACACTACAAATGAATAACAATGAAAAAAAAATCAGAAGATATGCAGATCAAATGATAATGATAAACCTGTAAAATATCATTTAAATTTATTATTGATAAATCATAGATTTATGAAATATCCTAGGTCCCTCTGATATATTCTAATAATAACTAGTTTCTTTTCCTTACGAAGTTTAAACGTGTCTAAATGAAAACTATATACTACACAATGTCTTTGTGTTGCATGCTAATTTACAAACTTTGAAATTTTCAAACAAGTCAAAAACTCAGAAATAATAAATTTGTGAAGAATCATTTAACCTTTTCATAAATTTTTGAAGAACACTGATGAATTTGTGACAAATTTGCACACCTTCGTTTCTTCTAAATAAGAAGAGTTAATTTACTTAAATAATTACAATATTTATATAGCGCAAAATGTTGATAAAAATCAAATCTAAGCGCTGAACAGACACACACGCACGCACGCATACACATGCACGCACACACAACACACACACACACACACCACACACACAACACACACAACACAAGGCTATAAACGGGGTGAAAGAATAAAAGCAATGGAAAATTATAGAGAGCATATTATATACAATTATATATTACAGTATGATTCCCCTCCGAGTGGAGACAGGCTGCAGAGGGGATTGAGTGAGGTCAGGATTTTATGCAGAGGAGAAAAGGTGAGTTTTGAGAGCGGACTTGAAGGAGATAAAAGTAGGTTGCTGACGGACTGAGAGAGGAAGTTGTTCCAGGAGAGTGGACCAGAAACAGAGAAGGCTCGTGGACCATAGGTATTGAGCTTAGTGCGTGGAAAGCGAAAAATGGATTAGCTGTAGTGTTTTACAGATACAACGTATAAACGTGGTTTGTATTGTCAGACCACCAGCCTGTTCTCCATGAGTAAGGAAAAATAATGGAATCTCTGACGTGATTGTGCCTCTGGTGTTGCTACAGGTTTCTAATAAATCTTCTCGTGCTTTGGTGCTTTGAACGTATAAAATGCAAACATACTGATTAGTAAAAGACAAACAACATTTAGAGGCCATTTTATGAGGAAAGGGGATTTGGAGCACCTGGTCACAACGGGAAAGCTGGAGGGGAAAGAGATTCCCTAATAGCTCGATGTTTTCATTTTATAGCCTATCTGTGTACAGCACACACACACAAACACACACACACGCACACACATACACACACACACACACACACGCGCGCACACACACACACACACACAATATATATATATATATATATACATACATACATGTACATACATATACATATATATACATGTATGTATGTATATATGTATATACACGCATACACAAAGAGAACATTACTAATGAAGATTAGGGAAAAAAAAGCAACATGTATATAGGACATTTTATGAGGCAAGAGAAATTAGAGCACCTAGTCACTACAGGAAAGCTGGAGTGAATGAGAACACCACGTAGACCCAGGGAGAAAATATTGGTTAGACTTACTTGCAGAATGGCTGAGGACAGAAATGGTGGGAGATTTACTTGCTGCAACAAGAAATAGATTCGTATGGGGGGTAGCGGGGAGGGGCATTATCGCCAGGGCATGTGGGATGGCACATCATTGATGATACACACAGAATGATGATATGATGATGATGTTGATTGATATAATCTCTCATCATTCACTT